>VRLP01004163.1:0-52818 GCA_009660295.1 Lophius piscatorius
AGTGTATCCATGGTAACGCACCCCCCTACCTAAAAGAACTACTCACCCCACTGACCTCAACACGATCCCTCCGTTCTACCCACTCATACCGCCTCCTCCTTCCCTGGACTAAGCTCAGCACCATGGGTGATCGGGCCTTCTGTGCTGCTAACCCTCATCTGTAGAATGTCCTCCCTGACCATCTGAGGGCTCCACAGACGACTGAGACATTTAAAAAAGGACTTAAAACTTTCCTTTTTAGCGGCACCTATAACTTTTAATTAACATTGCTGCTTTTTGGTCATATTTTTATATAATTAATTATTATATTTTTTATTGATGCTTTTATCTGCTTTTACCTTGTAGATTTGATCCAATTGTAAAGTGCGTTATAAATTAAATGTATTATTATTATTATTATTATTATTATATGTCGTATTTAAGTCTAATCGATCATATTTTACTCATTAGGGAGAGCCTTTACACAAAAAACGCTGTTTTATGGAAATAATTACACAGTTAATTTGTGGGATACAATCAGTAATAATAATGTCACATCCATGAACACGTGAAGATTTGTACTTTTGTGAAAATATTGATTCTAGTCTGACTGGAAAAGGTAATGTATCCAACACACTCACTTATATATTTACAATGATTGTTTTGTGTTAATCTTTCAGGTGGAAGCATCCAGAAGCGCTCTGCAAAAGAATGTTTCACCTACCATCACTTTGAAAACACGTTTGTGACGGAGACCAGGATCTGCAAGGCTTGATGGGAAAGGGTCAGAAAGCAAAGAAGCGTAAGCCCGAGTGACAAAGAGAAAGTAGGAGGGAACAACTTTTTGCTGAAAGTTACATTTGTATAAAACTTTAACTCTAGTTTTTGCATCCCCTTCTTTTAGCCCGGTGATAAGTGAATTTAAGTTACAGCATTAGATAGCCTAACCCCCACCTCGCTGTTTTCCTTTGAACTTCAAATATTCAATAATTAGTCTTGTACTGATAACCAGCATCAGCCTGCGTACTAAGAATAAACTAAGTTTCATTTGTTTAGTTGTTTTTGTTCTGTTGTAGCTTCCTGCCGACTAAATGTTGTTACTGTGTTATAAACACCTCCAGACCAGAGCTGTTCACCCTTCAACTGAACATCCTAATCATGCTGTGAAGTTGGTCCTGTCAGATGTTCCGGTCCGTCAGCTTACTGTAACATGGTTGTCAGAGATATTAGAGCCCAGAGGCTGCAATTTTTGTAGATATTTCCCAGAGTGCCCTCTGCTCTCCTGCTGTATGATGACTCTATGTAAACAATGGTGTTATGCCTGATGGTGAACTGTCCAGTACCCAAATATGACCAGTGTTTGTGTTTTTGTGTGTAAACCTGATATGTGACCATATTATTATAATTGATCAGCTAAGAATAAGCTAAAGGGAATTTTTTTTCAAAATTGAATGACACTGTTTAAATTTTTGAAACCCTATTTATAAAATTTCTAGTCTCATAACTTTTACGTAGATGGCTGTAATAAACAGCATATTATGACTGTCTGCAAAGTTTGCAGAAGACAATGGTTGTTTTTAAAAAAAAAACAAAAAAAACATTCATTTGAAACACTTGACCCTATGAATGACAAAAATTGCCAAATAATTAATCAAGTAATTTTGATTTATTTCCCCTTCGATGCACTGAAAGACAATCAGACAGGAAGTGTGCTTGTAAAAATGTGAATCTGTCTCATCTTTCTAACAATAGACCAATAATAGATTTAAAAAAACAAAAAACAATATTGTGTGCAGCTACTGAGCTGAACTTCACTTTATCGCTGAATAAAGTTGGATTTCTTGACCTACTGAAAATGTTGACGTCTTATTATTGTTGCATTAATCAAAGCTGTAGGGGCCAACAGCGTCGCCTTCAGCGTGGCCTGCAAGCTGTGAGCTTATTGTGTAATTAGAGGGAACAAGCAGGTGCTCTAAGGGTCAGTTATTTCCTGATAGCGAGTGCATCCCCATCATGAGGGCGGTGACCCCTGTCTCAGGTGGTCGGCGTGTCATTCAGACTGGCTGGGGGGACTCTGGCATTGTGAGGTTGGATAACTACCAAACTCGGCGAGCATCCATCTGTTGGTAATCGTGAATGAGCAGGCATTCTATGTTTTCGCTCAGCTGTAAGACCAAGATGGGATCATTACAAAAAAACAAATACAGAGCAAAGGAAAAATATTTTCGGCTTTCAGAAAAACACTGCCTGGAGCTCGGTCCTGCTGCACTGACCCTGCTGACTAAATCTCAGCACCATGATCCCACCTGTTGTTACTCTGGGGTGACACTCCCCCTGATATTGCAACGCTTATGAGGACCATAACTATTAAAATCATTATTGCTATTAATATCTTAACGTGTATGATGAAGACCAAAATTATTGCTTTCAACATCAGTATCATTGTTGCTGTTTATTTTGTCTTTGTCTTTTTTGTTTATCCATCTACCTGAAAGAAATGACCACAAACACACGCACACACCTATGCACAGCGACACCCCTCCTACAGCAAGTCTTCTTTCAGCTGTCTGGCTTTTACCAATTGCCTTACCAATTTTTATTTTGTCTGTGTTAATGTTTTTGGGTTTTTTTTCCTGTTGGGTCTATGTTTGTCTAAAATTTAGTGTGTGCAGTGTTCTCTGTTTTCTGTTAACTAAATAAGAGGACCAGCTTACTCGCAGATTTATAAAAGAACAGACAACTTTTATTGACATATAAATAGAACAAATCACATTTTAAAACATTCAACATTCAACATTTTCACATCCAATTCCCACATGAATCCTATTTTCTTCACATTAAGGGATGTGCAGATATGATCTCAAGGATTAGTTGTTGGGTTTAAGAGTCATTGCCATCGTTCTCAGCGTCCTGTCTTCCAGGTAAACCGGGCAGGTTGCTGCAGAGAGACACGCTCTCTCACAACTCTGGCTTGAGTTGTGGGAGTCGCTTCCAGAACTCCTTAGTGGTGAAATAGTATATGAGTGGGTCCAGGCTGCAGTTCAGGCTGGCCAGGCAGAGGGTGACTGGATGACATCGCAGAATCCGCTCCCTGAGGTCGCAGCTGCTCAGGACGTTGGCTTTGGCCAAGAAGTCCAGCGGCATAGTGATGTGGTACGGCACGAAACACACCAGGAAGACCGAAGCACAGCTCAGCACCATCCTCGACGCCCTCTGCTTCTCCCCTCGGTCTGAAACGGGCTCCGCTCTCTGCTTCCGAAGACTCCCAGCGGTCAGGCAGGTGCAGCCCATCACCAGGATGAGAGGGATGATGAAGCCCACCAGCTCTGCTATGATCAGGAGAGCCCCGGCCACTGGAGGACTGACCGTCCTCATGGGCAGCTCTGAGAAACAAACCGAGTCAGGAGCTGGGGGCGAGGAACGCATCTCTGAAGTGTGAAGCCTCTCACTGGACTCAGAGTTCATACTGCTGGTGTTCCTCAGCAGAGGGAAGGGCAGGCACCCCAGGAAGACCAGCAGCCACCCGAGGGTGCAGATGTAGAAGTCTCCCTTTCGTGTGGATGAGCTGTGCCTGAGTGGATGTATCGTGAGCTCGCAGCGGCGCACGCTGACACACACCAGGAAGTAGATGGAGGCGTACATGTTGACGTACTTTAAATAGAAGCAGATCATGCAGAGAGGGTGACCAAAAGGCCAGGTGTTGTTCAGGTAGTAGTAGATCCGCAGAGGCAGAGACAGCACCTGAGGAGAGAGGATGTCTTCAGTCACAAGATGGGGAAACAGGAAGACTAAATAGAGGGAAAAAAAGAAGCAAAAAGAAACCCTGATTTTTTTTTCCCCTGACAATTTCTTTCTAATTGTGATAGCAGACTAGGCAATTCAATATTAACAATAAAATCTATCAACTATAATTGCAACTCCAATTTTGACTGAAAAATGTTTAAATGTGTTCAAATGTATAAAAAAAAACAGTCTGTAAATGGTAAAAAACTTTTTTAACAACCTTTGCCGTCGTTGTATGATCATACAAGTGTGTTTTATGTTCTTTAACTATGACTCCCTCTTTGATATGAAAATTGAAAATAACAATATATTGTATTAATTAATTGTATCAATACATGTCTTAATGAAGCTTTCATCTATTTGTCAATATTTTTGTCTCCTCCAAGATATTCTAGGTCACCTTTTCTTGTTTCTTTATACATGTGCATGACATTTTTAGAGATGTCTAATCAGAAAATTTGTTTTCACTATATCAATAAATCTTTTAATTTAATTACTTTCAGCAACATGAGCTGGAAGTGGCCGCCAATATTTGTTTATTTGTGCACAACATATCTTCGGAAACTTATTTTTCGAAAACGTTTTGTGGGACTGGAAGCGTTGATCCAGGATTCAATGCAGATCCTGGATAATTCTTTTCATTTCAGCATCACTTTCTTTGTGGGACAGAGCAATACACTGTTATTACAGTAACAAGAATCCACATAAAGCTGCACCCTCATGAAGATATCACCATAGTGTGTGTCATTTCCTCCTGGGAGCTGGGGATTCAGAGATGGACCCTTACTCTCTGGGACGACAGCATAGGTCTAGTTCTTTTGGAGGCCCAAAGACGGAGACTCTTGCTTGAGGAATTGTTCTAGACATAATTACATTGATAGAGCGATGAGATTTTTGAGTGCTACAGGAGCTAACTGGATTACCAGTTATCATAAACCATTAATAGATCAGTCGTGACGGATTTTCAGGGTGGTTATAATTGATATAACTATTAGTGACTATGACTATAAGTAACTATGACTGTAAGTAACTATGACTATTAGTAACGATACATTTACTCCACTCATCAGAGGATGGCTAGCATGATCATAGTCTAACTTTTTGAGTGCCCTTGAATAAGATACTGAATCTTATTCCTGATGATTAGGTGGTGTGTTACATGGTCTCTGTCACCATTGTATAAATGCACTGGGAAAAAAAATCTCTCTTCAGAAATAAGCAAAGAAAAAAATGAATACAAGATGTTTTCAGCTTGTAATAAGATTTTTTTTTAAAATCAGCCAATATTACAAGTGAACGTTTGCTTTAGCTAGGAAACCTTTTTGAACTACATTTTAATATCAGGAAGTGCTGTGCTTAAAATAAGTTTATTATACTAAAAGCTTTTGTATTTGTTCCCTAAAATGTGGCTTCTACTTTTTGTTACCATACATGTCAACTTCTCCATTCCAGCTTAATTTTACATAATTAGATACTAGTGACACAGCTCTAGATTTAAGACCGTCATGTACTTGAAATGAGATCATAAAGTTAAAGATAAACATTTAAGTTAGCTGAAAGTACTCGTGTTGAGCATCCGAGATGTTTTCAAGATTATGTGACTTAACAAGATATTGAAGATACACTGCCTAAAAGCACGTCGCTATATGTCACTGAAATGTTACTTGTTACATGATCGTATCTTATATTCAGGGCATTTAAATATTTTGACTAACAATTGGGCAAATATTTTGGGTGAAATTATGAGTAATTGCTGTGTGTGTGTGTGTGTGTGTGCCTTTGTGTGTGGGTCTGTGTGTGTGAGTGTTTGTGTGTGTGTGTGTGTGTGTGTGTGTGTGTGTATGTGGGTCTGTGTGTGTGAGTGTTTGTGTGTGTGTGTGTGTGTGTGTGAATGCTGGCTTTGGTCAGCAGACTAGCCAGTTTTACCAAGCAGAAATAATGATGAAAAATGATCAGTTCCAACTGAATGATACATGTTTGACATTTGGACAAATTAAACAAACACACATATTTGAGGAAACAACATAATATTAAGAGTAATTATCAAAGACTAGGAGTGGTGTTTACCTGCAGCAGGTCAGCCACAGCCAGGTTCATCATGAACACCACAGCCTTCTTGGTTTCTTTCACATAAACCCTGAACACCCAGAGCGCAAACACATTTCCCAGCAGACCTGGTGCTAAGATCACACTGTATACCACTGCATACACATGGTGCTGGTACACGCGGAGATCGTCACTGCTGCTGCAGCTCTGGTTGACAAAGCCCATCTTCAACCAGTGGCTCTCTGCTGTTTAGTGTTTCCACAAGCTGCCTGAAGAAGCAGCACCACAAGGGTTGTGTCAGAAAGGCTGCTTGTTTCTCTGGTTGTTATGAAGGATGAGGAGGAGCTCATACTTCTTTCCAAATTTCCAAGTTTATCTGTTAGACCGCATTCAGTCCCAATGGCCAGTCTCCTTCCAGTGCATGCTGGCATGGGTGGAAGCAGGTATCTGTGGAAAACCGGATGACATTTGTGACACATTAAATCTTAGCTCAGCAGCTTTTGATTGGAATCAGACACACCTGAAATTTCCTGCGGGATCAATGAAGTATCTATCTGTCTGTCTGTCTGTCTGTCTGTCTGTCTGTCTGTCTCTCTCTCTCTCTCTCTCTCTCTCTCTCTCTCTCTCTCTCTGTCTGTCTACCTATAACATCTTGTTTACTTTACTTAATAACTACGTCAACCACAACCACAAAACCAGCAAACTATTATAAATGATATATAAATGTAAAAAGGATTTGAAAACTATTAAGTAATTAGCAAATGTCATCAAAACTGTTTAATTAAATGCCGCCTCATACAGTAATGCTTGAATATAATAAATAGAATTATATTTTATATTTTAATATATGTTTTATATTTTCTTGCCTCACAGCAAGAAGGTACCGGTTAGGAATCCAACCTCCGCCGGCCTTCCTGTATGGAGTTTGCATGTTCTCCCTGTGTCTGCGTAGGTTCTCTCCGGGAACTCCGGCTTCCTCCCACAGTCCAAAAACATGTGATATAGTTGAATAGGTGACCCTAAATTTCCCGTAGGAGTGAGTGTGAATGTGAATGGTTGCATGTTGCGTGTCTGCGTGTTGGCCCTGCCGCTCGGCCTGGGTTTACCTCGCCTCTCGCCCCATTTCAGCTGGGATAGGCTCCAGCCCCCCGCCGACCCTGAACAGGATAAGCAGTTGATAATGAAAGAATGAATGAACACAACTAAAGTGAATGCGCTAAACACAACTATGTAATCCCAAAACCTTTAATTCTGCATTAATGTCAAGAGACTAAATTGTTTTAAATGTTAAAGACGCAACTATTGAGTTCTTTCTAATTAAAAAGTCATGTAATGCAACAACATCCCTGTTTTATTTAATGAGCACTGTTCTGCAATGTTATGTTGGATGTACTAAACAAAGTTATGTTAAATCTTTATTTTAAACATAGTTATGTTGCATGTGCTGAACACAATTTTGTAAACCCACCACCTTTAATATTACAACAATGCAAAGAAACTCCTTCGTTCTAATTGTGGAAGATGTTTTTTTTCAACAACAGGAGTTAGAGTGTGTAACGCAGTGTTTTGTGCACGTTTGCACTTACAGTGAATACTGAAAACCACAGACTGGTTGATGCAACAGTCTGAAATATTGTGCCCTGCATGTGCGGGTAGCTGACACAGGAAACTGCGTCAAGCTGGTTTCACTAATGCATGATACCAGCGTGATAACTGTTGAGATCACAGCGGATCCAGGGTAAACAGTCCAACCGAGACGAGCCTGCTCTCTCTGAGTGGACTTAGATGGGTAGAATCTTTCCATCTGTGCAGAAACCAGAGTTTCAAATTGAGCAATGCTTTTTGACATTTCCTGAAGCACAAAAGAAATTTCGTTTGAGAAAATTCTCTAGAAATTTCTTGATCGGTTTAAATCAACTTTTAGTCTACTTCAGATGTGGTTGGAAATGGAAAAGCACCGTCATTTCTGGATGGGAACTTTCAGTTTGTAGACATGGCCCTCATACTGCTTTAAACATTAGCAGATATAGAAACAAGCCATTACATTAAAACCACCTTCATACTATATGTGTTGATTATCCTTTCTATCACAATTAGTGTTATGTTGAACTCCTCTTGGGCAGTCAGCCCCCCTTTAACCTGTTGATGGTAAATTCTCAGCACGGTTCGATACAGCAGAGTATTCTCTGTCCACTCTAGAAACATGTCAGCAATGGGGTACGAATGGTACTCAGATCTTTGATTTCAATGAGAATATCAATATATCAATATAAACTGTACTTATTACAATTCCTGCTTTCTTAAATAAAAAAAATATATTATTACTAAACGCTTTATTTCAGGGCCTTACTGGCTTTTATTTACAGGGCAGCTGAAGAGAATTACAGGACATGTATGGGAGGGAGCGTTGGAGGACGTGGAACAGAGGTGTTTGAGTGGATCGGGGATCCAATCTACTGACTGACTGCGCCCCATAAATCTTAAAATTTTATATCAACACAATGTACTAATTTTGCCCTTATATGTAGTGTCGTGTATTACTGTATAACCCTCTCTCTCTCTCCACCCAACCCGTCAAGGCAGAAGGCCACCCACCCTGGGGTTGGGTTCTCCTCAAGGTTTCTCACTGTTAAAAGGCAGTTTATTCTCTGCACTCACACATCTCTAAATTCTGGGACATGCGTACATTTTTTTGGTCTCTTTAGAATAAAGAGTACAGTGTAGACATGTTCTTTTTGGGAAGTTTTTATTAGATAACATTGTTTGTGATTTGGCCCCATGTAAATAAAAATATGACTCGCAACTATAGTTGTGTATTGTAGCTGGCAAACTACCTCACTGTTGGTTAAAACATGTTTTTACTGATACATAGGCCTCCATAGGGTCACAAGACAAACCTGGGGAAATTTCAAGCGTTACAGTAGCAAGGTAAAATAACAGAAACAATAGTGGGAAACAATTTCAATGTATCTTGCAAATGTAGTCAGAGGAGGTATAAAAAACATCTCAGTGCAGCCCAGCCGTCAATTAAGCTTGCGAAGATCCCTGTTCTGCAGCCTTGGCAAGCAGAACCACGTGCTTGACCTTTTCTCCACTTTAAAAGTAGTGACATTTTTGAATTTCTGTGAGATTTAAATGTTGTTTTGATATGATGAGTTGAAGTCACCATCTTCAATGCTCCCACTTTACATATTTACTTTTCATTTAAAGAAAATATGTAAAGTGGAAAGTACGTATTATGTTTCTGAATATCTGTTTTGTTTCGTTGTACACACATCTTTGAATTTACTTGATATTTGTTTCTGCCCAAGAAAGCTGGCTTAAGGAAGACGTAGAATACCATAAGAGAAGAAATGCACCCCTACCTTATAGGTTTCAACTGTGTCTGTCCAGTGATCTTGCCAATTCAAAGATGAAATGTCAATTTACTTTCACATTTCATCCTCCCTGATTCATCACTCTGAGTTGTTGGCATGTAAAAACTTTTTCCGATCGACACAACATTCTGCCTCAATCAGATCATCAGTATCTCTACGTTGGCAGCAAGGACCCTGTTCTGTCCACATGTCCTGTTCCACCACACACAAAACAAGTCATAGATGTGCATTTCAATGGCTGACAGACTCTGCCTCTGGCCTACAGACACGTTCCCAATCCTCAACATAACATACATTCCTCATACAGGAGAAACATTAGCTGTCCCCCCATGAGACGTGACTCCTCACTGACAGCCTCCCACAAAAAACACACTGCTTTTTGATTGAATGTGTAAGATTGTTAACAGTTCTCACCTCTTTTGTCAGAGTTGTATCACTTCAAAAAGCAGGCGGTGAAGAACAAGCGAACGCTAATGCCATTTTCATCTTCCTCCCCCTCTGGTACTACTCACTTTTCTCCATCCCACCCTCCCTCTCTCTTAATCCTTTCTCTCAGTTAAACACTTCTTTGCCCAGTTTCTATTGTTTCTGTATGGTCTGTCGCAATTTTTTTCCCTGTTTTAATTTCTGACTGTCTCCCTATATAGGTCTTTTCCCCTCGTTGACTTGCTGTTCTTGGGGTTTCGGCACACTCAAGGCTTCCTGTGAGTGCGTGGGTGTGGTTCAAAAGAATGTTTCACACTGTGACTCATTTTATTATCGTGACTTCTTCACTTCAATTTATTGAATCTGACATATCTATCTGTATGATTTCAACATATTAAAACACAACATTATGTCAGAAATAATAATAAAGTTAGAATTGTAAGGTAGAAAGCTTTTCTTTCTCCCTCATATTATACACCATGACGGTTACAGTTACATTATGGCAGATAACATTTAAAGCAGTTTGACAGCAACAAGATCCGAAGTGGGCGCATTTCCGTGGATGAGTCAGGGTTTTTTTCTTGGTTGGGCTATGTGCCGCATGGGTGGGGGTTGTAGCTCAATCTTGTGTTTTGCACATATATGAAGAAGGGGGCAGGGCTGAATGTTGCATAACAGTTATTGGATTTCAAAGTTGCTGCGACCACTGCCAACTGTTATCCCCACCACAATGTCTTTGTATCATTAGAGGAAGTGCAAAATCAGAAGAAAAAAAACCCACGACAACTGGCACCTGTTTTTGTTTTATTTTGTCTTACAGAGAGGAAACCTGATGATGAACAAACCATAGAAAGTAGAGAAAAGTTTTTGCACTTGCCTTTTAATGCAATATAGAAATCATTCTATTTAAGCTTGTTTATCCTTTGAGATGTCCACCGGGAACTTGTTCCCATTGATATCAAAGATTAACACACATAGTGCTACTCCTTAAATGAGTTCCTACTCTCCAGATTCCTGCTCTGTCTGGATTGTGTAGGAATCGGTTTTGGGGAGCTAATGGGGGACGAAAGGAGTATTGAGGTGAAGGAGGAGGTGCGACTTCTGAGATGCAATCTGAACTCCGATGTTAGAAAGTAATAAAGCAGAGGGTTGAGGCAGCAGCTCAAGCTCGCCAGGCAAAGGGACACTGGGTGGAACTGAAGCACAGCCAGATTTATCCCACAGTGGGACACAATTCCCTGTGACACCATCAGGTAGAGCATGAAGTTGAGGTGGTAGGGGGCAAAGCACAGAAGGAAGAGGCAACAGCAGCTCAGCACCATCCACAGAGGACGCCGGTTCTCGCTGTTTGTCCGTCTCTCATGAAGACTCGCCATCTGACTGTTGGAGGAGATTGACTGGAGTCGGCCGCTTGCTAAGGGTGTGCTTGAATTTAGCTCATTCTGGGTCTGTCTTTGGTTTAGGGAACGGGCAATGCGGATGGAGCTATAACTGATGCAGACCAATGGAATCACAAAACCAGATAGCTCAGCAAGAATCATCATGATGACCGAAAGGGAGACAGGCAGCCTACGCATTGGCAGGTCCTTGAAACACTCAAATCCGGTGGAAGTGGGACTGGATACTGTATTAAATCTGCCAGGGCTTGTACTTGAAAGTGACCCATAAAGACCAGTGTAACCCAAAGGGTTGTGTGTAGAAGAGGCATCCGGAGAAGAAGATGTGCCATCGGCTGCCTTAGTACTGATGCTGGGATTGGTAGTATTGCTCCGCATCAGAATGAAAGGCAAGCAGCCCAGACCGACCACCACCCACACTATGATACTGATCAACAGGTCATATCGCTTTCGCCACTTCCGAGCGGAGAAGGGTTTAATCAGGAAAACACACCTCTGCACGCTGATGCAAACCTGGAAACACACAGGAAGCACATTTAAGAACTGAGAATCAGAAGAGTACAGTGTGATACTGTCTGTTTGATGTGCGAGGCATATACGTAGACTGATAATTGTTCCTTCATACACTTTTTCATCTCCTACCAGTACCATAAATATACCAACACATCCCCCCAAAAACACATGAAAGAAAGTGTGTGACAAGGAATTGTGTGCTCCTGTATAGTTTTTGTTAGTGATTTCGCAAAGCTGTTATTGTGAACATTTAAAAGAAACTGAAACATTTTTTTTCACATAGGAAAAAAAAGGGAAATCAATGTTAACAGACCTAAACCCAGTCCTGTTTTGTTTCCCAATACCATAATATAGAAATGTGATTCAAAATGTAAACAGATCATAATCTCGAGCGGTTCTACAGAGTGGAAGGTAGTCGTAGAACTATCTACATATTTTCTCAAATCGTTTGCTAAAGACACGCCTTTTCTCCCTGGCTTTTAATTCGAGTTGAGCCTTGACATAATCTGTTTATTTTTTATTCTTTATTTTAAATGCTTATTTTCTTCTATCCTTTGATTCTACTTGATCTTAATTTTATTTCATTAAGATGAAATTTGGTTATCTGACTTGTCTTCAATTCTTTAATGTGATTTTTATTATCTTTATCCGTCTTAATTGCTTCAATTCTCCCTATTCTTTATTGAAATGCATAATTTCACATCAAATCTTAACGAAAGACTTGCTCTTTCATTCTGGTAGTAAACAGACATACACTTACGGTCTCTGAGGGCCGTGAAAACACCGCCATACATCTCAGGATGCTGACAGTGTCCTCATTTTAACAGTAACGCCTACGGTTTTTGAACCAGACTGACTTGTTTTAGACCATCCGTAACTGGTTCTCTAAGGATGTTGATTGGCTGTTTAAACCTTCAAATTCATATATGAAGTTGAGCAAGAACAAAAGGGGGTAAAAATAAATATCTAAATTAATAAAAAATAAAAAGCCCTTTTTTGAAGGACAGTTGGTCATGGTTACTTTATTTGTCATTTCGTTATTAGATTCATCATGTTGTATGTAAGAAAAGGTAGACACCCCAGATTTCCAGAATCTGCCAAGCATTTCATTTTCATGAAATAGCTTCTTTTTTTCTAGAGCAAAGTGGACAGACATTCCTTTCAGCCGCTGAGAGACTCCACAAATTTCTTGTTTCTTCAAATATCAGGCGATACATCTTTTAGCTTCCAAAAAGCAAACATTAAGTAGAGATCTCATATGATTGGGTGTTTCAAAATCACCTGGATAAATATTAAGAATACATCTTTTGGGATAAAAAGGTTCTTCCTTACTGATTATCTAGCTAGTTATAGCTAACACTTTTTTTTTTTCCAAAAGGAGGTTATAAGCGGGCCCTCCCACATACGGTGAAATAAAAGCCCCTCCTGCTGGTTGCCTTTAATACATATATCAGGGATATTTGTGATTGAAGTGATGTAACCTAGCTGAGGTGATGTATTCTCGTCTCAACCCTTTAATGTCTTCACCAAGAGAAAGAATGTAGGGCAAAATGATTTCTCTCCTAGAAATTACAAATTGTTTGGTCGAGTCTTTACCAAAGTAAAAAAATTCAGACTGTATTTTATGTTGAAATTTTGTATTTCCTGCAAAGTTGTCAGGTTTACTTAGATCAGATGAACCTTTTGATGAAGCTTGTTTTTAGAAAAATACTTGACCCTTATTGTTTTGTTTGACTCAAGTTACATAATTGTATTCAGTAAGTCCTCCCATTCTTTAATATACCAAAGTAAATATCCTACTTATCGCATTGTACTTAATTGGAGGCGACGTTAATGCCTCCCCCTCATTGGCCACTGACCTGTGGTATCCCCCTGGGCTCCATCCTTGACCCCTTCCTCTTCAGCATATACGTTCTGCTACTTGGTCATATTATAAACAGGTGGCACATTTTCAATAAGAAATAGAGTCTCAAAATGTGATCAACCAAACAGTTGAGTAGGACATTAAAGAGTTTTAGCCACTTGTATTGCAATAGTCTGGAATGTGAGTTTACTGATTGGGTTTAAACAAGAGAACAAGCTCTTAACTATTCCTCCACAGTTATATCCTGTTTCAGATCTTTTTTCCATGCCCAGCAAAATACTGTCTGTAGACTCTTTACAACTGTTCACAAACAAATTGTATAGTTACTTGCTCCTATTTCCAAAGTCATGCACTGAAGTTTGACTGCTTACCAGGAATCCTATTGCTGCGTACATGTTGAGGAATTTTAGGTAGAAGCAGAACAAACACAGGCCTCGTCCAAAGGGCCAAGTGTGGGTGTGGTAATAATAAATCCTAAGGGGCAGGGAGAGGACGTGGGCCAGGTCTGCTAACGCCAGGTTTATCATGAAGATCACCGCCTTATTCTTCTTACTGTGGATCAAGAATGCAGAAGTACCAGTCAAAGCCAGAACATGTTTGAGGCTTCACATTTGAGTGTTGGGGTGCGTACCTGATGTGTCTGCAGAGAACCCAGAGAGCAGTGGTGTTGAGCAGCAGCCCGGGGATGAAGAGCATCAGGTAAAAGTAAGTGTACATCATGTCCATGCGTTTTTCCCAGCCGGTCATATTGTGGCCACATTGTAAGGAGGAGTTTTCCGGGGACTGTTCCCACCTTCCTGACATATTCAGACACTTTAAAATGTACTCAGTCACACACCTGATAGAGAGAAAAAATATCAAAGTTGGCTTTAATACACCTAAAACTACAGACATGTCATATTATTCTGAAACAATTTATTTTTTACAAGTTTAAGTTTAGGTTAGTCTTTAATAAATCATTTTTTCAACACATCCAATGTACACCTATTGTTAATTAGTGGTTTACTAATGTATTTACAGCCCCATTGGAAAGCTCATTCAGACAAACCGGCCAAAAACAAAAAGTAAGTAGTCATGCTGATAGGGGGTGCGCCGCAGTAGGGTTAGGGCTGGGGTTAGGGTTAGGGGGGTTAGGGTTAGGGTTAAGGTTCCCCAAATCTAAATTATTCATATTGTTATTGTCACTATTTGTAAATAGTGCTCAAATATTACTTGAACTAAATGATAGAAATATATTTTACACTAAACCATTTGAAGTGTGAAGTCATTTGCACCTTATTATCCGGCTAAAATCTCTTAAACTTTTTTTACTCTGTTCAAAAGTTTGGAGTTTGCTGTGTATTTGTTGTAAACCAAACTCCAGAAGTTTTTGAAAATTCTGAAAGTGTAATTAATCAGTTATGACTATGTGATGAAGAAAGGCAGCATTAAATACTTATCACTGAAGAATAGCACTTCCTTTAGCTGTACAGTTAAAACCAAACTTCTCAGAGAGGGGGGAAAGAAAAACAACAATCATTTGTTTCTGCTTCACCATTTTAGTGAGCAGTTTGACTCTTCCTTTTTGCTGTTAGGGCTGTCGGTCTGCCACAGACAGCAGAGCCGATCTGCTCACGTCCCCTGAATGATTTAGGGTTGTTCACCACTATCTCCTAAGAATTTTGAAAATACCCACAAGTCAACATTTTTAGGAAGTGACTAGAGGAAATGTTTGCCAACAGGAAAGAAAAAGCTTTCTTTAATATTGACCTCCGCTAATGAAAGATGTCATGTTCTCACCTCTCTTTGGTCTGTTTGATGTTTGTGTGTGAGAGTGATTACGGAAAAACTACAGTACCGCTTTGCCGGAAATTTGACAAAAGGCTTTTGCTGTTCTGTTCCTGTGATTCCTTTGATGTTTCTTCGGGGTTGGAGCTGGGGGCTCAGTTTCAAAAGTTTTAAAAGCATCACATTAACAGAAAACAAGCTTCCGATGAAACACGCCACATATTGGTCGCTTTTGAGCTCTTCACACAGATGATGGTGACAGCTGTTCTGATTGATGTGTGGGTCCAATCCTTTCACCAAACAGGCATCAAGTGGCAACCTGGTACACCGTCGACTTAAAAATAATTATTATAATCAAGGCGCTATAGAGCCAAATTTGACAGGATCAAGCTGCCAACATGCATAAGAATTATATAAATCTAAAATATATTGAAGATTGAATTGTTGCAGATGAATGAAAACTCAATGTTATCCTTCAGCATAAATTGACATCATTGATGACGTTCCAAAACATTTACTAGAATAATGCTGCGGTGACATAATTAATAGTACATGGTAATAAATAAATCCCCTGCTTAAGAACTGCAGACACGATACATTCTTGAAGTTGTTTACATTTAACACCTAATTTGACTTTTATTCTAACATGCACATATTATTACATTTGGATGTGATGAAAGTGAAAGAAAATGTTTCTTTGAGCCCTTGCCCAAAGCAAATCATGTACATGACTTTTTCCACAAATATTCAGACAGATGACTGCAGAGAGACATCATTTCTTTATATTGTATTTGGGTCATTACCTTGTATTTCTCTCCACATGATCAGCATGGAGATGAGAGGTTGGAAGCAGGAATAACCAGCAGCAACCACATGCTCCAGAAGCTTCACACTTGTGTGTAAACAGCAAGCTGACACACAAACCCACGCTCTTCCTCCAGTCAAGTGACAAACAACAGCAAACCCTCCCGGAACATTTCAGCTGCACAGAGGAGCATCAACCTGCTGGTGACGTGGTTTTTATTTGAATAGGTGATTGATTGAAGTGATGTAGTCCCTTGTGAGCAATTTTAATATTTCAATTTCATAGGTAGGGTGATGGGGGGAAGGGATAGCATGTCCTCTAGCATACTTCACTGACTGCTGAGCAACATGGGCAAACATTGGACACAAAGCTCTTACAGGTGACGAAAATAACGTAAAAGAAGACAGATTCAGAGGCGTTATTCCTCTTGCCTTTGATGTTCATCCTCTGAAGTTTCGAAAATCTCTCATCCAGGTGATCTTCGGTCGGTCTTATATTGCTGATTTATTTAGTTTATATGTAAACAGCTACGCTACTGACTGTAGCATCAGTTTGCACCCCGCCGTGGTTTGAAGATGTCACAAAATGCCCCTGCTTCCTCTATCTGATAGTCTATCAGATATCACCCTTCCTGTTTGACTACTGTTACAGATATATATATATATATATAGTACGAAAACACAGTTATATATGTATATATATAAATCATATCCATATTATGGATGGAAACTGAAGTGAAAAGCCACAGTTTTCGGTTTCTGGTTTCAAACCAATGGGCAAGCATGAAGTCAAACTCACACCTTATCAGCCACCTGCATTAACTGTGAAACACTGTGTTGCTACTGTGCATTTCAGCTCAACAAAAGAGTTTTCAGTTTTCTAGACACGAATGATTTATTTTCAACAGTAACTTTTCTAATGTTTGACTAAAATGTGTATTCTGACTTAGTGCCACTAGAGGTCAGAGCAAGCCAATATGCACAGCGTCTATAGTTCATCACATTCACAAGAGCTCATTGCTCCTTTAAAGGAAACAATTACAATGGTTTAGCCTCTCTGATTCTAGAATAATGCCACATTCCTGACAAGGACCACTGGTCCTTGTCCAAGATGTAAAGGCTGTCCAAGATGTAAAGGCTGTTTATTGCATATTTTTCTACACACCAACTCTTCTCACTTCCTGCTCCAGTGTATCTCTCAACACAAGTTTACTAATCTCCCCTCTGCTACTCTTCACCCCAAATCTGATTATTTCTACTGGTTTTTCTCTGTCCCTGCTGCTCTGTTGCACATGGTCCCATCCGTCACACCAACAACATTTCTTCCCTCTCTCCGCATACTTCGTGCATATATATATATATATATATATGTGTGTGTGTCACTGTTACATTACAAGTACAGCCGTGAAACTGATTGTGGCCCTGCTGGTCCTAACAGGAACTCACTGTACTGGAACATGTCACAGCAGCAGTCACAGCAGCTCTTTGCTCTCTGAAATTCTGTTTACATTATTGTAAGTCACTTAATTCAATAAACAATTAAAGAGCAAGTAAAAGCTCTCCAGGCTAGCTAGAATTTGACACTTTGACAGTGTTATTACTGCTGTGGACTACCTTATGTACGTTCAAGATGGCAGCTTCAACAGAGGGTTCATTGGCTAGGGGACTATGATGAAAGATAATGCGCCTTGTTTTCTAACATCCACTCCTTCAACTTCAGGCCATGACCTTATTAATCACGTCTGTTTTGTTCCAATTGGCTGTCTTTTTGGAATGGGTTATAATCTGAAAAAGTAGCTGTGGGTGTAACAGAGGTAGTAAGCAACAAAAGATTTGTTATCAATAGCTGTGAGTCAAGGTTGAACTGGATGCAAAAGCAAATACAAACTTATCTTCCCTGTTAAAATGAACACTTAAACATCATTTTAAATATTTTAATTCTTTGGGGAATTAATTAATTTAAAATCTTAGAAATTCTAAATTTACCATAAAATTGTTTTCTTTCACGGGAAATAGTCCATTTCAATGATGTTAGCTCATTCCCTTGGAAAAGTATGTTTAGAAAACCTTTTGATCCGTATTAGACTTTTTTGTTCATATCAAGTTATATAATTCTGTTCACCAATTCCTCCCGCATATTTATATTCTACTTATCGAATATGACTTTCTTAAACTTTCTTTTGGTCATAGTAAACTCTCCTTCCCGGTAGCCCCTTGGCCTGCGGTGTCCCTCAGGGCGCCAACCTTGGTCCCTTGCTCTTTAGCACATACGTGCTGCCACTGGGTCATATCCACCATGGATTCAGTCACGTGGTAGACATTTTTCAATAAGAATAAGTAGATCAAAATGTGCTCAATCAAACAGTTGAGCAGTGCATTAAAGGGTTTTTGATATCATGGGTTGTTTTTTTTCCTTTTGAAATGTTTGGATGATGAGTCTTCTGGCTCCTACATGGAAAGAAAATGCACTTATAGTATATTGAATACCTTTTGGATAAGAACATTCAATGACTAGAACCATAAATTCATAAATAATTAATTAAAAACTAATTCAAACACAGCAATCACCTGAATCTGCTGACTAATGGTGTTCACGCTGGTCAATGGTTTGGGGTATTTACTCAACGTTAATTTGCACTTTGGAGCATGAGCGCACTGCTGTATGCATGAGAATTTGAGCAGATCTGCAGTCTAAGGCCAGATTAAGAAAGAGGGACCTCATTCAGAAGCAAACAATGAACCATTGCTCCAGTCATTATAAGCATTTGGCCTGTCACACAACAAACAAGCCAAGGTCCTCGACCGGATCAGAGCCGCCCTCTCCTTTGAGAACAACGTCGTACTGACTGCTCGATGAAAATGAGCAGACAGGGTCAAAAACTCCCCCATGAATTTATTTCTACAGTCATGCTGACAATGGCAAGTTCAGAGAATTTTTATCAAATCAACAGGAAAGAGGCAAACGGACAGAAATAACAAATACATCCAAGAAAGGAATTAAAAACAGACGTTTAATGGCCTCAAACTTCATCATTGGACACGTTTAACTCAGCAGGTCGCTGTGTTGCTGTTTGGTAGTGACAACAGGTCTCAACACCCTAAAGAATGTCCAAACAAGAATGTCTATAAAGATACAATGTGAAAAATGGAACTTTATGGCAATAAAACTTAACAACTCAGAGTGTCATAAAAATGTAATGAACAGTAAATTTCAACTGTGTGGAAGGAGACTCCATCTAATCCACAATTCAGTGCACAAGTGAGTGTTTGTGTCTGTTACGCCTGAGTGATGATGTGTTGGAGTCTATCCGTGCCTCTGGACATTTGTGCCAGTAAGACTGGGTCCCCATAGAGTCTCATAATAAACACACAGATACATTCCTTTGCTCTCAAGTGGTGGATTAATCCTTAAAGCCCTGCTCATACCTTAGGACTTACCTCAGGACTTAACTAATCTCCTGAATTATGCGTTTGTAACTTCTTAACAGCTGATTGTTTTTGCTTTTCATACTCGGCGCTCCTGTCATGCCCACCAGGTCTTTCTTTACCTTCCCTCTTCCCTGCTGAGTCACAATTGACTGTCAGACGTTATTGAGTCTTTTCCATTGCTGGACAGAGTGGGTGTCTCTCTGGGGAGACTGTTTGTTGTGTCTAGGGTCTCAGTGTCACTGCGGGGGTTACTATCAGGCCGGGAACCAGACCCTTTGCTTCCCATGGTCAAGCTTTTTTGGAAGCTCTCTGAGGTGAAGTAGTAGACCACAGGGTCCAGGCAACAGTTGAGACTGACGAGGCACAGGGTGATGGGGTAAAGAGTCCTGGCAAAGCGCTCGACACTGCAGTTAGGCAGGGCCTTGGTCCGCACCATAGCGTATAGGAAGAGGATGGAGTTATACGGAACAAAGCAGATAATGAATATGCCCAGATGGACCACAATCATTCTTAGGACACGTTTCTTGCTGTCACAGCCATGTCCAACAGTGACTGGGCGCCGCAGTGTCCGGAGCACAAGCGAGGAACAAACCAAATTGATCAGGAGCGGGAGAAGGAAGCCCACAATCTAAAAAATAATAATGAAATATAACAAATGTTAGAGGAAGATTACAGCTAGATCACTGGTTAGTGTTATTCAATAAAGATGTATATTTATGTGCAGCTATCAGAGTCAGTCTTACCTCGATGAAGATGGTGATTTTGGACAGGTAGTTCTTCCAGGTACTCTTGGAGAAGCCCTCAAAGCATGTGGTGGCTCTGTTTTTGCTGTTTATGGTGGAGAAAAAGGTCACAGATATTCCTCCCCCTACGATCGTTAACCACACAGCGGCACACATCAATGCTGCATTTCTGCGAGTGCGAATGGAGCGAGAGCGGAAAGGGTAGACTATAGCCAGGAAGCGGTCTACACTAATGCAGGTGAGGAAGAGCATGCTGCCGTATATGTTGGTGATGAACGCTGTCCCTGATACCTTACAGAGTCCATCTCCAAAGGGCCAATGGCGGTTGACATTGTAGAAAACTTTGAATGGCAGCGTAAAAACAAATACTAAATCGGATAACGCTAAGTTGGTCATGAACATTGTGGTCTCATTGCGCATTTTCATCCGGAAGCAAAATACAAAAATGGCAGCACAGTTGGTGATGAGGCCTAAGACAAAGACGACACTGTAAACAACAGAGTACAAGTTGTACTTGAAGGAGTCATCTATGCCGCAGTCCTCCATTCCTGTCTCGTTTAGCACCAGGCTAGCCATGGTTACACACTGAACAAGCAGTGGAACTCGTCAGAAAACAGGTAAACCAAAGCCCTCACGAAAGGAGGGAGTCACAGGGGATATCAGGGATCGGAGGTGTCAGCAGGGGGTCCTCCAGTCAAGGTCCCTCCAAATCATGGTGAACACACTTCCAAATTGTTGCAGAGAGTCAGGATGCACGCCTGCAGGGCTGGTTTGTCATCCTGTGGAGCGAAACGGAAAAGCACATGGTCACTTCCTCACTATAAAAGTTACAGACTGATAAACAAACATCTCCAGGTCCCCATAAACTTGGAACACCTGCATGCCTTAGTCATTATAACAGGCACAAATGTAATATCTTATGTGTAAGATTAAGGTCTAAATTTGTACCAACATAAAAAGAGGTCACATCAGTTACACTCATCTGCCTAAGATAAAATGATTGATTGTCCTCCCAGTGAAACATAGTAGAATTGATTTAAAATCTTAATTGTTTCAGAAAGGCAACTGTGTAACTTGTATAATTTCAATTGTGTAAATGTCCAGTTTTTTTTCTTTGTCAGTGAATGTAAACAGATCTCACCTGGCCACATGGTCTTAATTCACATGACTACTATGTTTTTTTTACTTTTAGAGTAGAATAAAAGACCAAATACACACACATGCACACAAATTCATTAATAAACCAGTCTAAAATCAGAAAGTGTTGAAGGAATCAGGTCAGGTTAGCGGAAATAAGTAAGTCTGCATGATGACTTAGAACAAAAGCAGTACAGAGTTACTCCCCCTCCCTATTAGCGAGCAGAAACACAATAGCTTCGTTGTCAGGCCCAAACTATTAAATAGGTTTCACAGCCTGAAAGACAGTACATTTTTAAATCATGTTTAAATTTTTAAATCAGTAACTTGAAGCGGGGCCATTCATTATGTATGAATGTGTGATTTCCAGACAGGAATTGAGATTGATTGCGAAGCACTATTTTTCATATCTAATATACTTTCCTGCATCAACTCAATTGATATTCTACATATTCTGCATTTACAGTGAGGCCTTATTATTCAGATCATGAAAAGGTACATGTTGATCATAAGATGATCTAAGACACAACATTAATACACAACTACATGGTTGCAGATTTTAAGATCGGTAGGGCAGCTGAGGGTAGTTTAAGTGAAGATGAGACTCCCCACTGGTATGTCCCTAGTGTTGCAACAGCTTAAACAAGTAAACAAATACACAATGAACAAAAAGGAAACCTGAGCTAAACAAAACAAAATTTTAATAAAGTGGCATGCTGATTAAAATGTATGTACAGGGGATTTACAAAATTATTTAATGTATACATGGGTATAGTTAAGTGCCTGTGCAGGACACACAGTCCAGTCCAGTCTGGTGATACATGAAAGTGTGTGCTGTGTTGTGCAGGACAGCATGACCATACAGTACTGGGCGTTAACCCTTTAATGTCCCACCAAACTGTTTGGTTGAGCTCATTTAGTGTTTTTATTTCTTGTAGAAAACTTTTACTGAACCTGTTTATAATGTGACGCAGCAACAGGGAGTCTGTACTAAGGGGGGGGGACACCCAGGTAAAAGGGGCCATAGAGGAGGAGGCATTCACAATAGCTATTGAAAAAGTCCCATATGCGATAAGTAGGATTTTTTTTTTTCTGGCATATTAAATCACTTACTAAACAGAATTCCGTAGCTTGATGCAACCAAAAAAAAAATTAATAAGGGTAAAATAGTTTTTTCAATTTGCGGTAAATTTAATGTCTAAGATATTAGTGCATGTCCCCAAAAATAAAATATGCAAAGATTTTTCCATATTTTTTTGGGTGAGGACATTAAAGTGTTGATGCAGGACGATGTAAAGAGTGAATGACATTTGATGCAGGATGCATAATAAAGTCCCTAGTCATTTTTAATGGCCATTTAATTTATGTAAGTAGCATAAGTGTGCAATGAAAACTGTAGCTCTGAGCAAAACTAATTTATGTTTTAGTGTAGAAGCCATTCATCACTTCATTGCAGGTAAACATGCGCAGTACAATGTACATTTCCATTAACACTGACACTCTGTATTCACAGTACACCCAATTTCTCCTGGCAAATAAATATTACACACAAATCTGACTCTGAATCTCAGAGAGGCATGAGCCAAAGAAACATACAAACAGCACAGTTTTAGACTAAATGACGCATTCAAAACTATCCAAACTTTAGGGGAAGCTCAACACCTTTTTCATGAGTGGAACTGAACAGCATGTGTCCCAGGTTGCTCTAGAATTTTAGTGATGCTGACTATGAGATTTCAGAGGAACCTTTGTTAAAAACTAGAAGTATCTGTTTACTAGACAAAACCGGGCGGACACGTTCCACCAGCAGTTTTCAGTAGAGGTGCACTGATTGCAATTTTTTTGGCCGATCACTGATTTTTATACAGTCCGACCGGCCGATACTGATTTTGGATATTAGGTGCCGGCTACACGCATGCTTGTAACCGGCACCGAATCGGCCTCAGTTGAGGAGGCTCGGCTGATTGCAGATTTCATTAAACTAGGCCTTCCAGTGGCCATGAAACGGCTGGTCGATCGATCGGTACACCGATATTATTCAGGATACATGGTTTTTGGAGTTTGACCTAATCATATTATGGACTCTAGCCTAAGGATATCTCAGTCTTTGGTGCACTGATTCTGAAAATTCTTGTTCCTTTCTGTAGTAAAATTTCTTTCAATCACCTAACTCATCCATCTTGATGTGAGAGCCGCTGTAAATTCCTGTAGCCTCCGATTTAATGAGCTAAATGGTCTCATCTTGTGTTATATGACAGAGGGAAAGCAGCGGTGGGGCGGTTGTTCTTTATTTTTGCTTCTAAAAATCTTGAGTGTTTTAAGGAGAGAGATCTTTCCCCTTGCACATCGACAAAGGCAACGCTGTGAGTGTAAGCAGTCCATCAGGCCTGTCCTATGCCAGCTGCAGTGTGACATCTTTACTACTTTTTCACACGCCTCCCACAAAGTCTCCACAGGCCCTCACAATGCCCTCACTATAACCATTTGCACCAAACACACACTAACATATGCAAAAATATCCTCACGTGGATTCACATGCAAGGCTAATACTTTAATGTGCGCAGACACACATACAAACGCACACTTTGTATGTGGCTCCATCCCAGGACTGCTGACAGTGCTGGCTTCATACTCAGCTGAATTTGTTGCAGCAGGGAGTCCAAATGTGGAATTTTGATGCTATAGAGTTTGTGAGTAAGAGAAACAAGAAGTTCTTCTACTCAGAATTGGATGTGAAGCAGAGTGAGTCATTTAAAGATTTCTTTACGTCCTACCAAAGGGTTTCAGACCTGAATGGGTGCGTATGTTTGAATTTCATGTACTGGTCATGGACAGCTGCACAGTTGAAGGGTTTACCCCCGCCATCGGTCGTGGTAGCGACAGAAACAGGCCTCTGGGACCTGCTGATCTGATCAGATCGAGTTCAGGCTAAGCTCACATCCAGCTGTTCCTTTCTCTCATGTGAGCCAGGCAGAGTAGAAGGTGCAGACAGACTTACATTTGCCACATCCACTGCTTTGAGACAACATTCATGGAGATAGACCAGAGTCTGTGTTTTAATCAGAGATAATCACTCACCAGATATCATAAATCTATGGATGTGATGTCCCTCAAATACTACTTTCTAAGATTTCTAAGATAATAATGAGATGTTAACTCAATATTTTTGTTTCAGTGCGTTTCTTAGTGACAGTAGTTTGAATAGGTTTGGACAAAGAGTTCGAGGTCAACCAATCAAAGAACTTAATAATCCTACGGATTTAAGTTTTGTAGACAAAATTGGTTATCTTCTTGAGAATGTTGAGATAAGAGATTCAATCAGGATTATTGGCTCTAGAGCCAGGTTAGACATTAATTTAAGTTTGGCGGATACAATTAAGGGGCATTTTCTTATTCTTACTTCTTACCATTGCAAGATAGAACACTTTTTTAGAATTTTCTTTCATTTCACACGGAGTAGTGGATACATATTGAAACAAATCTGTCATATTTAGGGGTTGGTATCTATGGGTGTGTGGAATTTAGTTAGTTTGGATCCACTAGATTTAAATAGTTGGCTTTTGTAAATTCAGCAACCTATAGTTACAGTGAGTTTCATTACATCCCCAAAAAGTTCGGGATATTTTGGAATCATCTTCGCCACTGCCGCAGATCATTTGTGTTAAGGTGATAACTATTTACTACTATTTTAATAGTTATCTGACATTGACTGGCTGTTACATTGACTTGAATGTTACATGTATATTTTATAAAATAATTTCACGTTTGCAAAAGGAAAATGTGATTACATCATGTAGGACTTGGGAATTGAACAACTTCTCCTTTACAAGATTAGATTAAGTTGGCATGAACTCTCTCATATTGTTTGCACTCGACAGGTATTCTTTGGATTCATTTAATTAAATCATGGAAAGCATTTCCACATGATTAAATTGATTTATTCCAGCAATTATGTTGTACCTACGTATTGTATTTGGGTTACAAAAAACTCCATTTAGAAGGGTAATTTTATCACAGCAAGATTAGTTGGACTTATCCTATTAAATAAAGTGGGACCTGCTCCAAGTAATTGGGTTGAATTAAGCCTAATTAATCATATTGGCCCAATCCAAGAACATTGAGTTAAACCTACAAAAATTGATATTTTAACTGGCCTATATTAAAATATTCTCTTTTATCCCCAAACGACACAAGTTTAGTCTTAAATGTATTCCAAAAATATAGAGTATCTCTCATATTGTCTTAGAAAATTGATAAGCAGCTAATGGGGACACTGTAACTCAGTCAACACCACGTATATAACATGTGATGAATTGTTTATAAATGATATAAAGTTAAAAACATTTTCCCAATAAGTGTGAGCTTTTTCCTGCTTAAACGTGCATTTTCATCTCAATACAGGTATGAAATCAAAGTTGTGCTTAATCAGCCCATTCTTCTCTCACGTAGAAGGTATAGCTAGACAATAGTTTTACTCAACTTAAGACAGAACATGTTTTAATCAACACATCGATGTCAAGTTGTGAGTTGGACGCAGAAAAAGTGACAGACGGCTCACCTCCTGCTCAACGATGTTTGTCAGTCCGGCTCCAGAGCAACTGTCAAAAGAAAAGCTCTTTCTTTCAAAAATTTGAAAGAAAATGTTGTTCTGCCTGCGCCCAGTTCTACCAAACTGCATCCACATGTCACGGAAAAATCCCCACACTGCTTTTAAGTTCGTTAGAAGACAACAAAGTAGTCCCTTAGACCGCAGTCCTACCGCTAGAAGTGGGACAGCATCTCCTCCACCGCGCCTCTTACTCTTCACCCAGTGCGATTGCGCGGGCGCGTGCTATGGCGGGAGCGCCCGCGGTATGAGGTGAGGAGGCTCGCGCAGCCACAGGAAACCAGAAAATAGCTCCTCTGCTGGGCAGCATGAAGGAGGAGGGGAGGAGGGAGCGTGAATTAGAGGATTGTGGAGAGGGGCTGCTGGCCTAAAGAGCCGACTTCAGTCGGATACAAAATGCTGCTTACACTCGCGTCTACTGTGGTGATAATCAGGTTACTATTAATTTAAATGAATGCTACTTTACCACCAGAAAACAACAACGAGTCATAACATTACTACCACCTGTCTGATTGTGAGGGTCCCCCTTTTGCTCTGACCCATCAAGGCTGAAACTGTACTGTGCTTCTTTAACCCATAGGCCTACATCACAAAAATCATCAATTGATTTGAGATCTGGGGGGTCGGGTCAACACCTTGAACTTGTTATTGGGTTCCTCAAGGGATTCCAGAAAATGTTTTAAAGTTGGAAAAGGTCACTACTAATAACAAAATAATGACATGTAATTGCAAGACCCAAGGTTTCTTAACATAACATTGCAAAGTATCATATTGACTCCACTGGCTAGCCGTACCAAGTATATCCACGTTCTGTCTCTCCAGCCTGTAAATGATGCACACATACCTGTCCATCTACATGATGCAAAATAAGATATAATTCATCACACAAGGTCATCATTTATTGCTCCATTGTCTTTTATAGGTTTATAGGAAGCTACGTATTCCTATAAACCTTTTAGGAAGGGGGAGTTGAGAGTCCGACTTCCACGACATTGTAATACATTTTTAGCAATACACAGCGCTAGTTTTAAAAACTTCCTTTGAAATTTGTTTAAACCGGGACCAATGGTTGTTAAAGTCCCTATTAAGCAGACTTGATCCAACGATAAAGTAAAATCGCTAAGTTTTGTCATAATATCACTTTAATTTGTTCAGAATGTATTAAGCTTTATGCAGGACCACTTGCAATGTAAACATTTGTCTTCTTCCAAACCGCATCTAAAACACATATTTGGTTTTTTATTGTGTATATTATTGATTGATTGATATTGATTATATTTTTGTCATTTCTGTGGTGCAATACAAAGTTGGTGAAGATATCTATAATGAACCAATCACTATCTGTAATTTATAGTGGCAGACACACTTTTCTGACATCATTTTGACCAAAGCTCTTTATCAATCGTCCCACTCAACTCAAAGTCCAATGTCTCCCTTTTACAGTTTTATCATAAAAGAGAGTACACTTTTGATATGAACATTACATTTTCTTCATGAAATAACTTTTCCATATCACTGAGCACAGGTTAAGTCATTTTAGGCCCCAGAGTGGTTCAAAAAAGGATTTTAGTTGTAGATAACAGAAAACATTTTTGATGGGCAGCTCATACTTCCTCCTCATAAGTCCTCTATATTATGAATCCCTTTCTGGGGCCAGCTTTTCAGAATCTTGTATCCACAGTCATGGGTATGAGTTCATTCTGTTTCAAAGGTGTTTTTGGTGAGAGGATTGTTGGTGGTCCAAGAGTTTTGAGGACCGCATGCCATATTTTGATGATATGTATCAAAACAGAGTTGTCAGTTTTAGAAATGATGGTCTTTGGAGTCCATTTGTAAATGCAATCCCAAAAGGTTCTCTCTTTAAAACCAGGCATTCAAATTAAATCCCAACCGGGGGCATTGGGCATCTCAAAGAAAAAAGGGACAAATCGCATTTCAGCAGCCAAGGGAAATTCTTAAAATTAGGGGGTTGAAGACCACCCTGTTTGTAGTCCCAATCAAGGTAATAGGTAAATGCATCCATTTCTGTAAATCCGATACCATATCATTAACCAATGTAGGGTAATTAAGATTATACATATTTTTAGGGTTATTATCTACTATGATTCCAAGGAATCTCAGCCGGTTTAGAGACCATTTAAATGAACTTCTTTGTTGTTATAATTTCTCTTTCCTGATTGCCTCAACAAGATGCTCAATGGCTTAGACGAAGAGCCCAGGAGACAAGGGGTAACCCTGTCTTTTAGATCTACTCAATGAGAATGCAGTGGACAAAATTGATGCACCATTGGTCTATATTCATTAATTTCATGTTGCCTCTTAATAATTTTTTATTCTATTTTTTTGTGGTTGTTGTTTTCTGAATATATATGTTCTGTTCAAATGGAAATCTCAAAATAAATTTAAAAAAAACAAAGAAAAAGAAAGATTGTAGTTTTCTGCTGTTTGTTACACAACATTGCAGAACATCATGGGTTGGAGCTTGAAGCAATGGACGCTGAGGATTCCCTGGCTGCTCCGTTGTGGAGCTGCTTGGATCAAGCAACACCACTCACTCACTCACCACTGTCTGCAGCCCATCTTTGCTCCATCTTGCCAGGGCACTAATGGCCATCGTCAGACCACATTCAGCACTTATCAGTTGCCTGGTGGTCCTCTGTGGTGAACCAGCTGACTGGTGGTCGCCTTCACTTCCTGCAAAATGGATGAATCCATATACAAGAGCTGCAGACGGATTTTTCTGTTGCTGTAGCAACTCAATATCAATGTCCTCATAAACTATGTACTGTTGAAGCTCTCCAGGTATCCCTGCTGACTTGTGGCACGGTTGGCTTGTGGGACTCCTGAAGCAGCTGACAGCTACCGGCAGGCCAGGCGACACGCGGCTGTGGCAGTCACAGAGGCAAAAACACGATCGTGGGAGAAGTTCGGTGAGACCATGGAAGAAGACTTTCGGTCGGCCCCGAAGAAATTCTGGCAAACTGTCCGGCGTCTCAGGGGGGGAAAACGGTCATTCGTCCACTCTGTCTATGGGATGGCTGGAGACTTGCTGACCTCAACTGAGAAAGTTATCAGGCGGTGGAAGGAAAACTTTGGGGATCTCCTCAATCCCACCAACACGTATTCCCAGGTGGAACCAGAGCTGGATTACTTGGTGGTGGGTCCGCTCATCACTGGGGCTGAGGTCGCTGCGGCTGTTCACCAACTCCGCGGTGGCAGCGCCCCGGGGGTGGATGCGATCCGCCCTGAGTATCTGAAAGCTCTGGATGTTGTAGGGCTGTCATGACTGACACGCCTCTGCAACATTGCGTGGACATCGAGGGGCAGTATCTCTGGAGTGGCAGACTGGGGTGGTTGTTTCCCTTTTCAAGAAGAGGGACCAGAGGATGTGTCCCAATTATCGGGGGATCACACTCCTCAGCCTCCCTGGGAAGGTCTACGCCAGGGTACTTGAGAGGACAGTCCGGTCGATAGTCAAACCTTGGATTCAGGAGCTTTGCTTTGTGGATCTAGAGAAGGCTTACGACCGTGTCCCTCGGGGCATCCTTTTGGGGGTGCTCTGAGAGTATGGAGGGGATGGCCCACTGTTACGGGCCGTCCAATCTCTGTACTGTTGGAGTCAGAGTCTGGTTCGCATTGCCGGCAGTAAGTCAGATTCGTTTCCAGTTGTGGTTGGACTCCGCCAAGGCTGCCCTTTGTCACCGATTCTGTTCTTAATTTTTATCGACAGAATTTCTAGGCGCAGCCAAGTGGCGGAGGGTCTCAGGTTCGGTGGCCTTAGGATCCTGTCTCTGCTCTTTGCGGATGATGTGGTCCTATTGGCACATTCAAACACTGACCTCCAGCTCGCACTGGGACGATTTGCAGCCGAGTGTGAAGCGGCAAGGATGAGAATCAGCACCTCTAAGTCTGAGGCCATGGTTCTCAGCCAGAAATAGGTAGAGTGCTCACTCCGGGTCGTGGAAGAGTTTTTGCCCCAAAAGGAGGAGTTCAAGTATCTCGGGGTCTTGTTCACGAGTGAGAGAAAAAGGGAGAGGGAGATGGACAGACGGATTGGGGTGGTGTCTGCTGTGATGCGGACGCTATATCGTTCCGTTGTGGTGAAGAGAGAGCTGAGCCGAAAGGCAAAGCTCTCGATTTACCGGTCCATCTACGTTCCAACCATCACCTATGGTCATGAACTGTGGGTCATGACCAAAAGAATGAGATCGCGGATACAGGCTGCTGAAATGAGTTTTCTCTGCGGGGTGGCCGGGCTCAGCCTTAGAGATAGGTTGAGGAGCTCAGACATTTGGGAGAGGCTCAAAGTTGAGTCGATGCTCCTCCGCATCGAAAGGAGTCAGTTGAGGTGGTTTGGGCATCTCGTCAGGATGCCGCCCAGACGCCTCCCTGGGGAGCATCTGGGAGGAGACCCCGGGGCACACCCAGGACACGCTGGAGAGATCACATCTCTCAGCTGGCGTGGGAACGCCTCGGAAACCTCCTAGAGGAGTTGGTGGATGTGGCCGGGAGAGGAAAGTCTGGGCTTCCCTGCTGGAACTGCTGCCCCCGCGACCCGGATAAGCGGAGGATAACGAAAAAGACAAATATTAATTTTTCTTTAAAAATCAATCGTAAGGACAATAACATTCAGCAAAACTTTAAAAGTTGAAGCACATACATTTTTGATTTGGTAAATAAATTTAATATGTGCAGGATAAAAAATGTATGTGTTTCGATGTGTGCCGCTGTTCATTGCAGAAATTGAGCTGCACTTGCTGCTCAATAAGGTCCGAGGCATGTATTGCACCAGCCATCTTAATTTCACTTCTTGTTTTACCCACAGCATCGACTTTTCAGCAGATTCCCTCCCATATCCTGTTTCTTTTAGTAGTATTCAGATGTCTTTGCTGTAGCTCAACAATATATTTATTTGCCTCATTTGCCTTCCGCTAACACCTAAAATTCCATGGCATTAAATGGAATATTTTTAATTCACTCTGCTCTCCGTCCAAACTCTCCATGGTGGAAACCAGTAACACACTCAAAATCCTTATTAAAATAGTACCGCCTCCGCCATGTCTGCACCTGGTGTCATTGATGCAGTTTTTCTTAGTAGATCACCTGCAAACCAACTTAAAATTAAATGTGAAATCTGTTAGAATGCACATTCAATTTAATACTCAACAACAACTACAATTTGGGATCTTAGTAAATAATGCCCTGTGAGAGCTTTTTCTAGATATTTTTTTCATTTTAAATTCTTTGAAACACGTTACATCGACATAGATTTAATTGTCTGTAAAATATGCCAAAATTTACCCCTGTGTAACATTTCATGCAAATCCGTCCATTCGTTTTTCCGTAATCTTGTTTATTGACAGACAAACAAACGCGAGTGAAAACATAACCTCCGTCTTTGGTGAAGGTAATAATTAGCTGCGAGTAGGGTAGAAAACTGATTATTATCACCCTTTGGCTCATAGCAGAGCAACTGCAACACAGCATTACATTACTGTAGCAATGAAAACACTTGATCGCCAACGCTCCGAACCCTACTTGGGCTATCCCTGACCTGACTGAGCCCCGAACATCTTTTCTAAATATTTGTCTGGCAGGATGGGACCTGTCGGGCTTCGGTCGGGTATCCACCCTCTAATAACCATGATATAACGGGAGGGAATGACACATTCAGATCCTCTGTTGTGGGAGATGGGGCGACGGCACATAGCAGGTAGATGACACAACATCAGGTCTCCACTGGAGAGACATTAACATTAAAGAAATATATGATAATCAGAATATATAAAGACAAATAAATAGATAGATAACCTGACGTCCATTCCCTTAGGCCGCCCCATCTCATAATTCAATCTCACTTCCGACCGTGGGATTCCTCTCTGGGAAGCTGCCCATGTCAGCCATAGCTAAACCTGCTCCTGCTTTGCATGCAGGCAATTTCTATCAGAACAAACTTTTTAGAAATTGAAGAATGATGTTTCGTAACCACCCAAAGGCCTAATCGACAACAAAAAAGCTAATATTTCATGTACAAAAAAAACCCTGTTGTCATAAGGTCATGTCGTCCTGTTATTCACACTTCTCCCGCCATGACCACGACCATTCTTAATTTCCTGCTCTTGTTGTCTGGAGCCACCAGTTAAAGATGCTGCTGTTACCTCCTCTTCCCTTTCACAGCCCAGTCAATCCACTTTTCAACAGTCTCAGCAGAGTCATTAGCCACCACCACCATTGTCTGAACTCCAATGTTCATTTTCTAAACTTGCTGAAAGAATAATTATCATATATAATTTGCTGCAATAAAACAATTATTTTCCTCATCTACTTGTCCCTCCTGATTGAAATGATAAATTAATATGTTCCCATTTAGAAAAGTTAAATTTCCCACATTCTTCAGTGTAAACAAATATAAGATAAGATAAGATAAAGATAAAGATATCATCTTTAAGAATTTATACACTCACTTCAACAAATTGAAATGGCCTGATACTAAATTTGAGAGCCTGAGCAATCTAACTGCTAGTTTAGTTTCCCTGAATAAGAAATTGTACTTCGACCAACAAGTGAAAAACTATGCAACATCTATTATGTTGCTCAGCCTACCTTCTGAGCAACAAAGGGAATTGACTGTAAAGGTTATAATTAAAGCACAAAATAAGGGGAACATTGTCAGTCTGTTAAAAATCCTCACCAGGCATACACACCTTGTTGACAACTCAGAATAAATAACCCAGAATAAAAACCTTGTGCTATTTTGGCTGATCAAAGTCCTGCAACACTATTTTTACAACACAATCCTTGTATCTGAGTCAAGCAAATGGTTATTTTTAGTAAGATGACAGGGCGGTGTAGGATAAGTTCCCTAGTTCCCATTTGGGGTAGGGCTTTGTCTTAGTGTGTGTGTGTGTGTGTGTGTGTGTGTGTGTGTGTGTGTGTGTGTGTGTGCGTGTGTGTGTGTGTGTGTGGGTGTGTGTGTGTGAGTGTGAAAACAGAGATATAGAAAGAAGCACTTGAACCAAGGGAAGTGGCCTTTGTGGGTTGCGTCTGCCATGCTGATCACGCCACAATAGCAGCAGGGAGGACAGGACATCCTGCCTACTGCCTGAACAGAACTCACACACATACACACACCCATTTAACATGCACACGCATAATACATTGCACAGAACCCGGTGTCTGATTGTTGTTGTTGAAGTGCATGTGCATGAGTCGCATCTGAAATAAAATTGTGTTTCCCGCATGACAAGTAATAGTTTTCAATAATAACTTAATTTCAATAGTTCTCTTTATTTAGCCAAGCAAATGTCTTATTGTACCTTTTCATGGCGCAGGTATTGATACCCATATCGGCATCAACATCTTTGAGTCCATCTGTCCTTTTGTTATATTATTTGTATATTGTAATGATGAAGTATATCTCACAAACCATTTTCTGTTTGGAGTATATCTGCCAAACTATATTCTCTAGTTTCAACAAAACATATAAAGACATAAAACCATCACAAGAAGCCCTTTTTTAAATTCAGTTTTCATTGTAAACGTTTAGGTTCTCTGTCGTGAAACGGTGGATTGTCCCCTCCCGGTTGGCGGTGAGTTGATGACTCAAGCAAAAACGTTTATGTGCGTCGGGGTCTTGCTCTCAAGTGATGGGAAAAATGGACCTTGAGATGGACTGGGAGTTTGGTGCAGCTTCAGCGAAAAACTACGTTACCTAACTCACCAATTATCATGAATTCTGGAATGTGATTGAAAGAATGAGGTCAAGGATACAAACAGCTGAAACGAGCTTCCTTCCTAGGGTGGCTGGACTCAACCATAGAGATAAGCTGAAGAGCTCAGACATCAAGATGGAGCTCGGACAGGAAACACTTCTTCTTTGCGTAAAAAGGAATCAGTTGATTTTGATTAGAATGCCTCCAGGACGCCTCCCTTTGTTGGTTTTCTAGGCATGTCCAACTGGGAGTAAACCTTGAAGTAGAGGGGACGCCGTCCCACATCTAACTAACAAATCTATATTATCTTCAAGACTAATTTACCGTCATCAATGAGTTAAAAGTTGTTTCATGACTATACATATCCTTTATTTTACCAGGTAGGTAGGTCCTCAATGAGATTAAAAATCTCTTCCTGGGTACGTATATGTTACGAAATTTCGTTTCAAAACTGAATATTGAAAAACGAGAAGCAATTGGCAAATCGTTTTTTTTTCCGTTTTGAGATGCAATATCCTTTCAAATTTCAAGATCAAATACGGAATAATTCTGCCACAAATATTTGCTGTAGTCCGTCATATCAGAACAATGACTTATGTTATGGTCTATCTGCAGACTGACAGCAGCTACCGACACTCCTACTGCATGATCCATCCTAGACTTCGTTGAAATGTCGGAGGTTAAGTTGGTTATGGTTATAAAGATCTCAGTTGGAGAGGCAACCAGACTGCACCTGAACATTTCTCATACTGCCATAGGGTGACATGGACCACCGTGAAATTGCATGTTGTTATTGGTTCATCCGTATGAATGCCATCTTTTACTGTTTAGACTAGAAAGTATTTTTTGGATTCATTGTCTATTTAAATGAGTCAGTGCGTGGTTGTAATGTTGTGGCTGATGAGAGAGGGCATTCATGGGTATAATAAAACAAAAAAAAACAAAAAAAGCCCGACTAACAAACATGGCTGTCAGTCAGTGTCTCTGCTTCATCTGGCCTGGGAACACCTTGGGATACTGTGAGAAGCGTAACTGTGGAGAGGATGAGTGCAATACTCTTCTTAGACTGCTGCCATTACAACCTGACACTGGAAAAATCTGAATACTATAGAATCGAAATTGAAGGGAAAAACGACTTTAAGCTGAGCGAAGATTGGTCATCTTCTCAATGGCACGTTTCTAACATCTTGCTGATTTTCATGCTGATGAATTTTTTGTGCAATTTTTGATAGGGGTTGAGACGATATGTGATCTGCAGATGACTCTTGTTAGTTCAGCTTAAGGTCACCTCTTTGATTGATTGGATCACTATGCGTCTGCTTACAAAAAAATGTCCAGAGGCTAACAGTATTGTGTAGTTTAAAGAACATGGCACTCAAAGTAAAAAAAACCCAATAAAATAACTTATTATTGAGTTCAGGAAGAAGCAGGGTTACCACTCACAGCTGCAAATCAACCGAGAGTCAACATAAACGCTCTGGTTAAAGAGGCACAAAAGCAACTCTACTTACTGAGAGCGCCCAGGAAAGAGAAACGTTCACAGCAGCTGCTGGTGTCCTTCTACTGATGTTCCTTCGAGTGTTCTGACCCGTGGAATCCTGGTGTGGTGCTGCAGCAGTTCTGTGGCTAACAAGAAAGCTCTGCTGAGATACAAGTCTGTCCAGACACTGATCAGCAAACGTCTGCCAGCCCTAGAAGACCTATACACCTCCTGTTGTGTACGGAGAGCATCCTGTCTGCCCTCAGGAAAGTGATATAGGTCATTGAAAGCACGCACCACCCGGTTCATGAACAGTTATTACCCCACAGCCATCACCACACTGAACTCTGCCCACTGTATAACTCTTTCCACAATGTCCCATAATTCTGTCTGCAATATTCTTATTTATTTATCTCCTCATGTAATACAAAAATTCATATATATGCAATAACGCTTAAGAAATTACTGCAATATTACTGTTAATATTCTTATGCTACTATACAAATGCTGGCAATGTTCTTTTGTACTTTTATGATGTGTGATTAGATTATACTGTCTATAATCCTGTGTGCAAAAAGTTGAAAATTCCCAGAGTAATTCCCACAAAAACATGTCTAACAAGGTGATTGTACAACCGTACATCAGTCAGAGCAGTCAAAAAACAAAACCATTAAGAGAAAGAAAAGTATAAACTGGGTTATAATTTCAGCAATCCCCCTGACGAAACTCCTCAAATTAAACGTGAGGTTATGTATGAAAAATAGTGTTTTTCTTGAAATCAAAAAAGCTTCCCCTATTGAGTAAAATATGTACTTTTAGAGTATGATACATATATATATATAAATATATATATATATAAGATAGATCTCCTTGAGTCGATTCATATACACTATATTTGGACTAAACTGGACCGTAAGTTACAAAATGAATTATGGTCTGTTGAGGTCGGAATTACAAATATTTTCTGAACTGATCTATTAATCTTAATCTAGTAATAGTTTGTGAAATTAAAACCTTAATTCATCCCAGAGGCTCCACTTGCATAAAATATGAGCTGTGAACGGATTTACGGAGGATGTAGGTTTTAAGTGCGTCATGATGGTCTAAATGGTACTTTCATGGTGTGTGAAATAAAAACAGATGTTGTTGGATACTAATCTTATTTATGAATGAGAATTTTCAAATGTCACATGAGTAAAAATACTTCATGAACTATACGGAAGGAGACATAAATGAAATAAAAATTGAATCAGCCTTCAGGAAAATTATATATATGCTTAACCCTAGCCCACACACACTCACACACACACACACACACACACTCAGACACACACACACACACTCCTCCCTCCTTGTTCTCTGTGTTTGGTAACGGTAGCCAAGCTGGGCTGCTCTGCAAAGGCTTTGTGAGTCACACCAACCAGAACAAAGACCCCATTACAGCTCCCCTTCTCCACCCACTCTGTTTCACTCCCTCCCTCCATCTCCGCTCTTCAGAAACCCCTCTGCCCTGCTCTACTTTATGCCGTGATGACTGTATTTCCTTTGCGTTCCTTCACTTGTCTGCCTTCATCCTCTCGCTCCAGGAGAGTTTAAGGGTAGCCCCATCGTGCCAGACATGCCTCTGCCATGACAACAGTGTTAGGCAAAGGCTGTAAAGCAGTGCAACAACAGAGTCCGGAGTTCTGAAGGCGTCACATTAACGTGACTTCAGACTGTATGAGTATAAATATAACTGACTCTAGCCTACGTCAGCCGGCGGGGGATGTGACCTGATAGGAGACCAGCTCATCAGCGGCAGAGCAAAAGCTGGATCAGTAATGCTGCTGGTGATTTTGCCACAGAGAGCAACCAGAGATTCTCTTCTGCTACAGAGCGAGGAGCAGCTGTTTACGCCACGGCACCGGTAGCTGCCGCATGAGCAGCCAAAGGTCAGCCCTCGTTCTCCAACTGAGAGATGAGATGACCAGACTGACTGGCAGACCGAACCAGTTGTTAGTCCGTGGGATATGGTGGACTTTGGACCTGATGTAATGTGAGGTACACTCAGCTGTCAGAGATTCACTTCCAAATATGGCATTTAGGATCAAACAAACCTCGAAATGGGTTTAGTTAAATTTAGACTTACCTCAAACTTTCTTAACCTCAGTTCATCTCTGGTTCAGCTAGTGGTTCGGCTCAACATAGACAAACCACAGCCTTTCTTTTATTTCTCTTCCTAAAACTCTTGTGCTAGCAGTGTGAACATTGACACTCTCCCGGGAGTATGGCTGCGCGGCTAACTGTGCTAACTCACTAATGGAAGCTGTTAGCTTATTGAACACAGTTAGAAGCAGTTAGCAGTTACTCAATTTATATACTGCTCAATCTTTTTTAAGAAATCCGCAGCCAGCTCTTACACGTTTCCCCTTCAACAATAACCGTTATGGCGTGACAACTATACCAGAGGAAGGAGAGCAGCATTGTCCTCTTCTGCTCTCAAGAGGCAAGAGGGACAACTAAATATTAAAAAAGGAGCAATGGGTTGAGATAAACCATTACCAAATCTCAGTATTTAGTTTGTAAAGCAATAATTATATCTTCTTTAGAAATGAAATTTATTGAAATTCAGATTATGCTTCATTAGCGGTACCTACACGGTAGGCAAAGGCCGTCTGTGAGGATGACAGCGAAAAATAACAAAAAATAACACTTAGTGTATATGTTGATTCTTTACAACATTTGTATTTTTATAATACATATGAATACATATGTATTTCAGCGTGTTTTTTTTTTGTTGAAACAAATTCTCGAAGGGAGTAAATCCTCCATAACCAAATTAACTGCCAGAATAAAATATTGACGCTGTGTTGGTCCGATGAAAATTTCCACATTTCCTCTTCGTATCTCCTCCACTTTAATTCGCTTGAGTGTGCCGTACTGGTTTTATAAGGATAGAGATTCATTGTAAACCATATATATATTAGTAACATGCAAACTCTGGTTCAAAGGTGCTGCCCCTCAAGCATGAGTCAAATGTAAGGGAACGACTTCTCTTTTTTGTATTGTGAATGATTTCATGTGTTATTAATGAAGGATGCATTATTTTTATTAAATCTCAGGATTTTTGTTTGTTTTTAAGATCCATTGTGATATTTTTAAATGGCCAAAATTTTATGCTAGATTTGACAATTCAAGCGAAAATAAATTTCCTTTCACCATGGCAGATTTTTTATTTTTTGTGCCAATTTTAAGACAATTTGATTATGATTTAAGAATATTTGGATTATTTTTAGTATATAATTAGTTTATAATATGTGTGTATTGCCTACCGTCAAAGACAATACAGGTGATAATACAACATTTCGGCAAAGTTATTATGCTTTAAAACGATTGACAAGGAGGATTTAACTGAAAAGTAACATATCCAAAGGAAGAATAATCTCCTCAAAACAAGAGCTTACACTGGAAAAGAAAATTCCTCCAGCTCCTTTCATCAGCTTCAGCTATGCTTTCCAGAGGGACTTTCTAATGGCCATGATGTGCCGCATGATAATGACAAGGAACACTTTGAAGCTTTTATATTCTCGTCACAGATAATCAGTGTTTTCCTCAGAGGTCATATGTTTTTTATAGATAGAGAATGCTGGACTCACCATACTAGGCCATGCTGTCATACTTACAATGCACACTGCAACATTTCAACAGAACAAAGATGTTAATTACATGCCATTGTTAATATCAACGGGTAACATCTGTGCTTTCTACACTAGTTCAACAGATTATGAAATATATTAGAAATAATACATGTAAAAGTGACATAATATACAAACACACATGTATATTACCATTGACGTTACCTACCAGACTTAATGTTACAGTTTCCAAGGGAAGCTGCATGTCAAAGTCCCTGTATTTTGATGATTGGTGGCACAGGAAGCAGCAGTATGAGACGTTTCACGGTAAAGGCAGTTCCCTCTTTTAGAGGGAAGGAAACCAGTGATTTTTTTCACTCATTTTCACTCTATTTCTCGCCATTACTCCTCAATTGTATCCATTTAGCTGCAACGACACACACACACACACATACACACACACACACACATACACACACACACACACATACACACACACGCACACACACACACACACACGCACACACACGCACACACACACACACACTCTCTCCATGAGGCAACTGTATTATTTATAAAATAGACTAACCCCAAACATTCTGAGTGACTGTGCTTCCCTCTGTTGGACAAAGCTCACATTACATCAATAAAATCATATATTACTCACAAAATAAAGACTTTCTTTCCACATAGCTGCTCCTTAAACCAGCAATATGTCTGTGAGGACTCTTAAGTAAAAATACATTTTCCCTCTTATGTTTTTCTCTTCCTTGGTCCACACGTGTGTGTGGATGTGAATGTATATGTGTGTGTGTATGTGTGTGTGTGTTTGGGTGTGTCGTTGCAGCTACAAGGGCTTCTGGAACTAATCAGTTGAGGATTAATAGCGAAAGACAACAGAGTGAAGATGAGTGAAAAAATCCCTGTTCAGTTTTAACACCAGTTTCTTTCCCTCAAAAAGAGGGAACTGCCTTTATCGTGAAATGTGTCATACTACTGCTTCCGGTTTCACCAATCCTCAAAAAAAAAGGGACTTTGACATGCAGCTCCCCTTGGAAACTGTAAATAAGTTAAGTCTGAAGTGTGTGGGTGTGTGTGGGTGTGGGTGTGTGTAGGTGTGTGTAGGTGTGGATGTGGGTGTGTGTGTGTGTTTTTCTGCTTCTCACAGTCTGTATCTGTGTTATAAGTGGAGCCTCACTGGAAATCAAAAATAAAACACAAAACCCTCTTGAGCTTAAAATGTGATCTGTGTTTGTCAGAAACATTGTAAATCACACAGATTAACTGTATTAGGTGAACAATGAGATGCAAAGGTCAAAAGGCGCGGAGGGAAAGGAACACACAGACGTCATACTCTCGGAGGGAGGGGCAGTGAGTCACAAGTGACACCAGTAAAGGTGGGGCAGTGGTGAGAAAGCACACCGAGAACTGGAAATCTGAAATGAGAGGGAAACTGGGTGACTAACAAAAAACAGAAATAAAATGACTTAACTAAAACCATGACCTGTGTGTAATACTCTGAAGAGATTTATTGCTAATTTAGAGTATATCTGAGTCTTCACAACACAATTTAGGAGCGAGTGTTATCATTCTTTTGGGTTCAGGTGGGTTGAAGGACAAAGAGTAGTGGAGAGAGGAAGAGGTAAGAGTAAGAGCCTTGACATGTTGCTTAAAGTTGAAGATTTTGAAAGATTTTTTTCTTGCTTGTTCTAAATAATAAGTATGATCCTCCATTTGACGAAACACAAAACAAACCAACAACTTAAAATGTGAAATCCCTCTCTGTCTGCACCAACAGGACAGCCTCCATATGGATGAAGGACCCCTCCAATGGAGATAAATGGGGATTTTTTTTTTCTTAAAACAACATTAAAAAAATATTTTTACTTTCAGTTGAAAAAAACCAAGTTAGGAATATTGTATTACATTTCTTCAAACAGATACCGCTTAGTACCATCTAAATGTCACGAACTGAACCTTTAACAGACAAGGTTGAATGGCAGAGTGATAAATGTGTCTCAGACAACTTATTCAACAGTCTCTGTCTTAGACACTCATGCTGCCTATTTTCTGTCTGCAGCTGGTGGGTTCCACTCAAAGTTCAACATACAGCAGACCTTCTTCACAGCAGGACTTTGACAGGAACTGATTTAGGTGCTATTGAGTTCAAACTGAGACAGAGTAGTGCTCTTGTATATGCTGACTCATTAAAAGGGCTTCTCTTAATGGAACAGAACTTTATTAATTCACTAAATAAAACGCGTGTTCACCAGCATGTTAGTACGGCTGCAGTGGAAAAGAGATTTTCTGTATTTGCATCATGATGAGCGTTTGTATGTTAGTTCATTAGCAAGGTAAATGGACTATTAGAGTGTATTAGAGTGTATTAGAGTTTATTAGAGTGTATTAGAGTGCCTTGATTTCTCAACCGTTTTTTTTCCGATTTAGTCCAAATTTGGTGCAAATTGACTCGAGGAGATCTATGTTGTATATATCATATTTAACTCTTAAATATGAGCTTGTTTTTTTCGTGAAAAACACTTCATCAGGCATAACTTCACATTTAATTTGAGTTTGATCAAAGGGATTCCTTGTAAAACGCAGGAGATTAGGTTTTTTTTCGGGGTCATACCCTGCAACATCACAACATTACCAAAAGTATTTTTTATTTGAAAATATGTTATCTGGAAGAACTCAGGGTTTTTTAGAATGGGAGAGGTGAGCGACATGAAGGTCGAAGTACATGAAGCATCTCATTTTTAACCTGAGGAAAACACCTAAAGCTATACTTCACAGTCTGTGGTCCTGCCTTAACATATTCAAAAACAAAATAAGAACAAAAGCTTATATGAATGTTCATCAGCAACGTATTGAGCTTGTCTGAAGACAAATTAATAATGAAGGAATGATGGAGACGTATCATCAGTTCATTAAAAATAATTACTTTACTGTTTGCCATGTAAAAAAGAGAAAGTAGTAGTGACATTTAAAAGAAAGGTATTTATTAATATTTAACATTAAATAAAGCAACATTTAAATATTTCTTAGTATATTATATTAAATAGAAAAATATAAAAAATTAACAGAGAAATTCAGAATTAAATAAAAAGGGTATCGTAAAGCGTGCACAGGATCGGTTTGCAGCTGAATTTAAAACGGACGGTATGAGAGTCAGCATCCAAATCCGAGTCCATGGTTCTCTGCCGGGAATCAGTGGACTGCCCCCTTTGGGTTGGGGGTGAGTTGCTGCCTCAAGCAAAGGAGTTCAAGTAACTTGGTGTTTTGTTCTCAAGTGGTGGGAAAATGGACTGGGTGGCGGTTTTGGTGCGGTATCAGCAGTAATGCAGTGGTTGTATCGGTCCATTGTTTTGAAGAGAGTAAGGCGAAAGCTTTCGATTTACCGCTCCAACTACGTTCCAACCCTCACCTGTGGTCATGAGCTTTGCGTAGTGACAGAGCGAATGAGATCAAGGATACAAGCGGCTGAAATGAGATTCCCTGGTAGGGTGGCTGGGCTCAGCCTCAGAGATAAGATAGGGAGCGCAGAGATGAGTCGCTGCTCCTACTAGCCGAAAGAGCAAGTTGAGGCGGTTCGTACATCTGATCGTAAAGTTTAATCAGGGTCAAATAGTTTTCTTAAAACACACTTAACCAAATGCAAAGCTAATATAATTAAAAATCACTATTTTCCATGAATCATAAAATGTCATCATAAAAAGAATTTATGAATCTGAATTTTATTTTTTGTTTACTGTTTAATAACATGTCGAGCAAACAATCTTTTTCAATTAATGCCCCAAAGAAATAAATTAAACAAAGAAATACGTTTTTTCCTCTTTTTTTGTTGGTGAAGACTTTTATGGGTTTTAATGAAAGAGACTTCTTCTCTTCTGTGGCTTTCTGTAGAGGACAGTATAATGAAGCCATGAATTCACCATCCACAGTGCCTTCCTCAGAGAGCAGGAGAAAACTGACAGCGAGGAAGGAGGCGCCAGGCCAAAAGACAATATTTGAGAGTTTTGTAGCATTGAGGGATAAGTCTGATGTCTGGAATCCTGTGAGATTTTAAAGTGAAGAGAGGTTGACAGTTCTAGCAGCACAAGTATCCAGACCAGGCTGCAGCTGAGCTGAGCACAGCGAGAAGTCCTGAATCTCTGCGTCTGTTGAGGCCAGCGTGAGACCAGTGTGGCCTCCACTCCCAGCAGTCCCAGTAGGAGCAGAGAGGCCAGGTGGTGAGCATCAAGCAGCTGCTGACAGATCAGTTTCACAACCTCCCTCCACCAAATTGATTCCTCCTCGTGCTCAAGTCCCATTTTAATCTCCCCCATCCACCAATCCAGTATCACTCCCAGCCGATGGATCCAGTGCAGCAGCGAAAGACTGTCTGTGAGAGCCAGGTGGCTCAGGAGCACCGTGGAGGGCTTGGTGGAGATGAGAGGGGAGCGGAGCAGCAACAGAACCCTTAGGCTGAATACACAACCCACCAGCAAGGGGATGTCGGCACTGTGATGGAACAGCAGCACCATCATCAGCTTCAGCAGGAAGAAGCGACGCAGACATCCTTTAGGGGCAGAGAGTCCTCTGTCTGTGACAGAACCGGACCAGCACCACAAGAAGATCTCCAAGAGCAACTTTAAAACTTGGCTCAATCTGCAGAGTCAAACACATGGAAGTTTGAGGCTTCTGTCATATTTGTACTATCTCCTCACTTCATTAAATTCATACATGTTTCCCCGCTCACACACACACACACACTCACACTAAGGGGGTGTGAATCGTTCACATATTTTTCTCCTTAGATCTTTTTTATTTTTTATGCGTGGGCCCGTGTTGTGTAAGCACGCAGTGGCCCAGACAAGCAATCGAGCCATCAACAGATTCTTTTCATTTATCACTCAACATGTCTGAACCTCATACCAGCATTTCTACTCAAAGTCAATTAAAAGTATTTCCTATGAAATTCAGCTAAAGATAAAGGGGATTCATAAAAAAAAAAGAAGCATGTGGTTCACTATGGTTCTTGAGTCATTATATTATTACATTATTGTCTTGAAATGTGTATTTTATAAAAACGGTTATGAATTTACACCCAATAGGCAGTAGGTAGACTTTCTCTGTAAAGCTACGAATGTTTCATTGATTCAGATAAAACAACTCACTTTACTGACATGTGGGCCTTTAAAAAGAGCAGAATTATTCCTGTTAGTGAAGGACTCACCTTTGTGTTGGCACGAAATCCAGATTGAGAGTCATTGTTCTGTTTCATCAGCATGTGGTCTGCCAGCTTTCCCCTCCACATCAGGCCATCTTCTTCACGATGCTGGGTGAGAGTGTGCGAAGGAGCCAATCGCTCCCCGACTGATCAGTCCAGGTTGTTTCACTAAATGTCATCATGTCTTGTACGGAGGAAAGCCTGACTGCATCTGACTCACTGTGCTGTGCATTCTTCCACGCACCACACTGCCAAAAAAGGAGTTCTGCGTGGGAAAGCTGGTGCCAGGGAAAGAGCTGCCAAGATCTTCAGGGGCGTTCAGAAAAGGATCCACCTGTGAAGAGAAGTTCATAATGAACTAAAGGACAGGCATTTACTTATTTGTTTTAGCGCAGATATAATTATCTTTTATCAGAATTTTGGAGTTAATTTTTCGGTATGTAAATTCTACAGTTGTATCCACAAAATGTTTGCTGCAGAAGATCAAGTGAGAGTCCAGATCAACTGAGAGTCCAATCTCCAGTGACATAGAAATGAACACAGTCCAGTTGTGGTGGACGTGCAGTGAATGAGAGGTAGATGGTTGGGAGATTGAGATTTGACATATCCCTGGGAATGTGTTTGAATGCTGATTTTATCATTCTATCCTCAAGAAATGTTCTGCTGCATTCAGATTCTCCTTCAAAACGTATATAAAACGGTTATATAAGCAATTTTTTATTGTGAAATTTGGTACCAAAGCCATACATTTTCTCATAACCACAATTTAAGTTACAATTTACAGTGAACTGATGTGATCATATTCATGTAATAATGGTATTTTAAATGTATGCATAACATTATCCCTAATAATCATATGCATATATATATATATATATATATATATATATATATATATATCTACATTTCGAGTTGCATATTTTCTTCAGGATCTCTCAAAGTCCGTTTGGTTGGTCTATAAATATCGATCCATCTATCCATTTATCTAATCATGAAGCGTGTCTAATTCTTCTGTTTTTGTTCCCACCCAAAGAAGAAAACTCTTTTATTTATTTAGCCTTATTAGATTTGATAGAAATCTAATTTGTCTGTATAATGCCGAATGTACCGTCTTATGTATTTTGTCCCACATGCTCATAGCGCTGATCATTATGATTTATTATCTTAAGTATTTGTAGAAATTTTAAGTTATGAGCATGTCCTTTTTTTTCATATTGCCTGCAATTTGCATGGAGACGACAAACATAAAAGTATATAAGTGCAACAAACGCAGATATTATTATATATAATATATTATATTATATATTATCACAGATGCCATGGTGATAAATTCCATGGTATGATTTGTGAATGTCCTTTTATTTATATGGAGCAAGATCATGATGTCTCAGATTATCACTGGACTGATTAACAGCCGCCACACGGGACGCCAGACGTTGAGGGATTGAAAGAAAAGCCACATGAATCACATTTTAGCCAGAGTCAGCGACGACCGTCATAAAGATTAAGTTGATCATTAAGTCCCATAAAACCATGAATGCTTCCGTTCAGATAGTCAATAATATGAAACTCCTTCGTTATGTGCTTGCAGGGCAAAGAAGTACATTCCTCCTATTTGTGTTTGTGAGTGTTTGTGAGTGTGTGTGTGTTCCCATACTTTAATATATTCTATACTCATTTGGTAAGTGAGATCATCCAAAGAAGGCTAATATTTAATGGTCATTAGGACAAACTTAGTGCGGTTCCAGGGACAGATTCCACTGTTTCCACTTACCAGAGGCATTCAGAGAGAATTCATGATACTTTGTCAATGAATCAGCTTAGTGACACGTTTTCTCTCCAGGGCTGTTCATACTTCCTGTGAGAATCTTGTTTGTAATTCAAAGACGGCACATGTGGTATTTCCAAATTGACTCATAACATGCAAAATCTTTAATCTTCTAACTCTTTTTGTATTCACAGTACATTCCCTTGCAGCCGCACAAAAAGACGTTTCAAGCATCTCACTATATCCTTTGAAAGTCGCAACCCTATCATCATCTATTAACCATCATGGGTTCCTCCTTAACAGGTTTAGCGTCCAAAGCATCATGCTGCAGCATGTCACCTGCAAGCACTAGTGGAGATGCTGGTGTTGAATGGGCATGTCAGGATGTCGGGCTAATTGTCACGCAACATACCTGAGTTACCTGCAAGACTCTTTAGCTGGGCAGTTTTATTATTATATTGAAGGAAAATGAAGGCTAGTCATGCCATAATACTATATGTGCTGTCAAATCACAAATACAAACTAAATTAATGAAGTTTGCATAATCTGTCATCCCCAACAGCAAGGGTATATCTATGAAAACGCCAAATCCCTTGCATTGTACCAGCAATCCCCTTGATAGAATTCCTCAAATGTGAATCATTAATCATCTCAAACACGCCTTAATGACTTAAAATATTATCTATGAGGTCATCAATATACTGTAAGATCCAATTGTGACTTAATAATGAAGAGAAATACAGTTATTATTGCTGAATTCACAAATAAAATAAGACGGATTTGCTTGTGTCAATCATATGAGCTGGATTTAGACACGATTGGACAGAAGTTTCGGATGAGGAAAAGCCTTTTCCACAAGTAGCACCCTCTATATCAAAAAAGGGAACTATTGTAGTGGAAATTATATATATACATTTGAGTTAGATATCCTTGTGCATATTCATAATAGTCAATTGGGACATAATTGGACATATGGTTGGGAAGTAATAGTAAAAAGGAGTGTTTTCTTGGAAGAAAAAGAAAAAAGAAAAAACAAGTAGTGGTTGAAGTATGAACAATTACAATGAAATACCACAAATGCAAGGTAAATCACCTTTAAGTGGTACTTAAAGGTGATTTAAGTAATTAGGACTAAATCGGACCAACGGTTCGGAAGTTATGAAAAAAAAGCTCCACGAACAGTTGGAGTAAAATATGCTGTGTACACAAGCTGAATATCCTTGAGTCGATTCATATCCACTAACCTTGCAGTAAATCCGACCAACGATTCAGAAATTATGACCCAAATACTTTTGGAGATAAAGCTCCCACTATTGCCAGAAATATGCAACTGACATTTCCCCAAATCAATCCAGTTCTTCCTCCCACCAAGGTATGTTGGTATAATACCTGAAAATTATCCATGAGATAAAGATTTATGTTCTTGCGTTAACACAAAGCATCTGCAGCAGATGTGGGGGTGATGACGATTCCACAATATCCTTGACTCTTAGGGGACATAATAAATCACAATTAGGTCCTGTTTAAGGAGAAAAAAAAAGTTTTTATCCAGATGTCTTTGCAGCAACGGTAGCAAGATCCAATTCAGAAATGCATGGGTGAGAGTTTTCTGTTTACATTTTAATTATCACCCTTTGTCTCAGTTGCTGGGCTTTGTACCGGTAATACTGGCTTGGATTTTCTACAGTCCTCCTGTGTCAGTCAATGAAGGGCAGCGTTCTACAACAGAGTCAAGTCGGTGCCCGTCTGTGACTCACAGACTGAGATAACAGTCTGGTTCTTTCACACCATGCGGGCGGGTCATCTAATAAGCAGCTAAGGATGTTGAAGGAGTTGAAAGGCAAGGCGACTTTATTTATATAGTACATTTCAGCTGGAGGGCAATTCAAATTGCTTCACACAAATACTTAACGGGATAAGCGGGTAATAATGAATGAATGAACAAACACTTAAGGATGTTGTGACAACGTGCAAAAGACCCTTAAGACACAATTAAAACAATTCTAAAACATTAAGAAAGCAAGCCAAAAAAAACCACCAAAAAATGAAAAAAGGCCAGAATAGAAGAAAACCAACTATCAAAGCTCTTTCGACCTCAGACATAATTTAATGTTATCCAGAAATAACAATAAGTTCAACATTTAAAATTCTAATAAAAGACAACAGCAAATAAGAAAGTTTTAAGCTTTGATTTGTAATAAAACTTCAGCCTGCAGTTTTCTGGGAGCTCGTTCCCTATATTTGTTGCACAAAAGCTAAACGCTGCTTCTCCAGGTCTGGGTTTTTACTCTGGGGACACCTGATCCAGATCATAACATAGCAGAATATCAGAAATGTATTTTGGTCCGAAACCGTTTAGTGCTTTGTAAACCAGCAGGAGGATTTTTAAATAAATTCTCTGAGAGACAGGAAGCCAGTGTGAAGACCTGGACTGATCCACTTTCTTGGTCTTGGTGAGGAATAGCAGCAGCGATCTCAATCATCCGCAGCTGTATGATTCATTTCTTAGGAAGGCCTACAAACCCTGCTTCGTCATCCGTCCTCTAATTCTTGCCATAGTCTTCAGGTGATAGTAGGCGGTCTTCGTAAAGATCTTAATATTGCTGTTTCAACTAAATCAAGTCAGATTGCTTGACTGGACCAAGATTTCTGGCTTGGTCTGCACTTTATAACATTACGGAGCATTACGGCCTATTGTATCCTAAAATATCATCAAAATGTGAAATTCCAAATGAATGTATATAAATGTTTGAATTTATTGTGGAATATATATTTCCAGTTATTTTCTTGCATCACACGAAGCTGTAGATGTTTACTTAGCTGTTTACCTCATATTCTTCCTTCATTATTTCTATTTTCAACATTTTTCTAGAAGTTTTAAAGTTGTTGTGGATATTATTCATTATTAGTCACCATGATTTTAGGATTGATGTTTTCCCCTTATGCCATTTTTTTACGTTATAGTGACTTAATATTGTTATTTGAATTGGTACAAAGCTGATTTTCAGCAACTAATCGGAGTTTAAAGAATTTGCCAGCTGCAGCGTATTTTGGAAATAGTATATTTATAGAAATTAATTGTGAAATTTTTGAGAATTCTGTTCACATGTAATACTCACTGCCATGGGTGTCAGCGATGAGTGAGTTACTCACCCTGTCCACTGGGTGTCACACTAGCATATGTGTTGATGTAGTGATAGAAGGATAGATAGATAGATAGATAGATAGATAGATAGATAGATAGATAGATAGATAGATAGATAGATAGATAGATAGATAGACACAAGTGGCCCAGGGCTTTTGGAAGAAAAGCAGACCCAGAGTGTCAGAGATCCATCACCAGACTTCAGTGGGTATGAGGTGCTTTTCTTGTTCCAGTGAAAGTGCCGGTGGAGTTTGGTAGACTGTAGATGCTTTAGCTTGTGTGGGGATGACAGTAGTGGCTTTTCTCTTCCATACCCTTCCAAACAGCTGGTGTTGGTGTAGGTGTCATCAGATGTTGGTTAAGGAGACTTTCCGACTCCAATATTCGACTGACCACTGCAATTCTCCAGCTGGAATGAGTCTTTTTGCCGATCGAACCATCGTCCCCACAGTGTGTTTGGTCAGTCTGCAGACACGTCCTCTTCCAGTCTTTTAACATCTCCAGTCTCTTTAAATCTCATAATTGCTGATTTAACTGTTGTAACAGGCATTTTAACTGTTGAGAGATTTTTCTTGTATCCATTGCCAGATTTTTGCAGCGCTATGGCTTTTCTTAGCACATCATTGCTGTGTTCTCTGTTCTTTCCCATTGCGAAGAATGTAATAGAGAATTAGTGCTGTGACTCGACATATTTATACCCCAGTAAGCAGTAAGACATTGTTCACCATTTCAGAGTTCTTTCTCAAACAGGTGAACCTAAAAATATAAAATAGGACTTGAAATATGCTCCCCTTAAGCCGAGAGTGAAATATTTGTTTCATGTTAAGAAGGTAATATTTTTTTTATTTTGTCACTTGAATAAAAAGTGAGATTTTTGTGAATAAGTTTAATTACAGATCATGGATATACAATTAACTTTTTTGCATCTGATTTTACTATATCATCATAACATGTACAGTCGGAGTAAGTAAGAACACCACCTCAGAGTTCTGCCACACACACCCACCCAGTGCTGCAGCCTAAGAGTCCCAGTCCTGCGGTCAACTGTATCAAACACTCCTCGACAGCCGAGAAGGATGGAACATTGACCACCACCACAATTCTAATAATCATGGTGTCAGCGCTGTGATGCTATCTACAACTTGAATGATATTTCCAAACATGCAGATTTCTCAGTGCATCGGAGTTTCAGAGACACAGCTGCCGTGGCTCACGAGGTAGAATGGTTGGTGGTTTGATCCCCGGTTCCTACAGTCTATACGTAGAAGTCTCTTCGGGCAAGATTCTGAAACACCGATTGCTCCCCATAGCTTTTTCATTTGTTTATGAATAACTGTGTCAGTGATCATTAACCATTTGTTATTTTGGTTTGTAATTGCTGCATTCTGATGGATTAAGTCGAGTTTTTTTAATAAGCATTGCACATTGGCAGCTTTCAAGTATTCTAAAACAGCCTGCGCACAGAGAAATATTAATTACTGAAAGTAACCAAGGGGAGAGTCACATGTACAACTCCACAGACCAATTTAGGCAGCGTTATGAAAACAGAGCTTGAGGAGCATGTGATGAAGGCCGCTGTAATAAAAGGTCTATTTAGAGACACTTCCACAGATAGATTTGCACCGGAAACGGCAAAAATAGAATCAAGAGTTGCAATTTTTGATTGATTCTCACAGACTTTATTATTACAGATTCCTAACCTGCTCATTGAAACACATCATCAACTATTTAATTTGCTGATATTGTAGATGGAGCATTAACTTGTCACACTTCACCTCTGTTTTACTAAACTACCTTGTTGATAAGATTAGTTCCCTGACATCCATCAACAAAGTCATTGATTAAGAATTTTGAATTATTCACAGACTCCATAATCACACCAGTATTGCAATTTTAACACAGATTTCCCTAAATACTGTTTAAATGTAAGATCTCTTACTTTCATTTTATATTTAATGGTTTATGGGGAAAAGTTTGAAAAGAAATTTAGCTTTAGCGTTATTCTATTCCATTTAGGAATTCAAAATGTGGAATTCCTATTTGACGAATATTGGACTTCAAACTTCAAACTACACACTCCTTTGTCACATTAGTTTAAATTTGTTTTATCTCCTATGTTGTTTTTTGTCAAGTATGAACAATTTCTGCATATTTATTTGTGCTTATTTATTATTTTTATATTTACATTGTGTTCAGTGGGTTTGATGTTTAAAAAAAAGGGATTTTATGCTGTAATACCTCAAGTTTATTTCTATTGGAAAATATTGTTGAAGGTATTTTACTCCCCTTGTCAGTAAAATATGAACTATTAGAGTAAAATATGAAATATACAAAATAAATCTCCTTGAGTTAAGTTTATATTAGTTTCTATTCATCACATGTGGAATGAATTGGACCAACAGTTAGGAAGTTAAAGCTGTGAAAAGTGTTTTTCGTAGAAAACAGCTCCCCCTAGTAAGTAAAATATGAACTACTAGTGTAAACGATGAGATTTACAAGTTGGATCTCATCCGGTTGGCTAAATTTGTGTATCAGTTAGTGAACTATCTCTGAAAACCGGATTTTTTTTTCGTAAAAAAAAAAAGAGAAAAAAAACAGAAGCTCCCTCTATTGAGTAAAATATAAACTACTAGAGTAAAACATGATGTACACAAGTTTTATGTCCTCGAGTCGATTCATATGCACCAAATTCGGAATAAATCGGACAAACGTTTGAGAAATTATGGTCCGGAAACTTTGGAGATAAAGCTTCCCATAGGCTCGGAAATATGCAACCGATCTTTCCCAAAATCCATGCAGTTCTTCCTCGCAGTAATTTATATGCTTTAAAAAAATTTAAAATGATCAAGAAATAGCTTATGAGTTATCTTGTTAACATAAAGGACCTGCAGATGCTGCTGCCGGGATGATAAAAATTATTTTTGTAATTAACTTTGGTTATTGATCTTTTTCCACTCAAGTTGAAAATGTCACATTACAGAAGTACAGTAGAAACACAGAGAGAAAAAAACAACAAAAAGGAATAGGTTAGAATAAAAAATTAATAAAAAAGTAATATGAGACAAGATGTGATCTTATACAGTTATAACTGAGAACCAGATTTACCAGCTAATAGGATTAATTTCTTTAAAAAAAAAAAAGATAAGAGCATATCTTAATGCCTCTGTGCAGGAATTGAGCTTCCCTGTTCATTAGAAATCAAAACATCAGCGAGAGCCCAGACTACGGAGGATGACCTTCCTGATTAGAACAGAGAAGGCCTCTGTATTACTATTTCATGAACTGATTATATCAAGCACATGATCGTCTGCCTCCTCCAACTGCACAAAAAGATGTTTGTTTCAGTCTTTAAAGGCGGGCTATCGTAGAAGTGACTCTCTGCGTTTTCAGAGTTAACGTAACTCACAGCGGAGAAACTTGTTGTACAGGACATAAAGAAAATCACAGTCACTTATATTATTTAATGTCAATCATCTGTGCTCCACGTTTACTGTCCGGTTCTGGTTCAGTCAGCCTAAGCTCTGATTATAACCCTGGTTCTCTAGACTTTGACCACTATAGGCAACAGCACAAGCACACTGTATTGATTTCCAAAGGCATCAACGTGTCCAAGAACCCACGTAATAATATCCTTCATACAATCATCTGTTTTATCAAGCGGTGATCCTCGCCGCAAGCATCAATTATTAGCCGTTAACACTGACTTGCTTTTTTGTGGAATGGTTCACTGTGTTGTTTGAAACATTCCACAGCTTCCCCAGTCTTGTGTTGACCCTGCGCTGACTTGACAGGCTAAAGTCGTTTGAAATGTGTTGTTGGCATACATTTCATTACAAGCATATATCAATGAAACTGATGAGATGAAACATCAAAAACATTATTTCAAGTTTTGTCTTTGTTTTCAATTGAGTACATGGAAGAATTAGGCCATTCTATTTTTATGTTTTGCACAGCAACCACACTTTTTGTAAATCTGGATGTTGGCTTCATATTTGGACATAGTATCCTACAATCCT
>VRLP01004164.1:0-52813 GCA_009660295.1 Lophius piscatorius
TTATAGTCTAGAATGAAACATTTCAACACTATTTGAGTCTAGAATGAAATATTTCATCACTTCTTTAGTCTAGAATGAAATATTTCAAGACTATTATAGTCTAGAATGAAACATTTCAACACTATCTGAGTCTAGAATGAAATATTTCAACACTTTTTGAGTCTAGAATGCAATATTTCATCACTTCTTTAGTCTAGAATGAAATATTTCAAGACTATTTTAGTCTAGAATGAAATATTTCAATGCTACTTTAGTCTAGAATGAAATATTTCAACACTTTTTGAGTCTAGAATGCAATATTTCCTCACTTCTTTAGACTAGAATGAAATATTTCAAGACTATTTTAGTCTAGAATGAAATATATCAACACTATTTGAGTCTAGAATGAAATATTTCAATGCTACTTTATTCTAGAATGAAATATATCAAGACTTTTTGAGTCTAGAACGAAGTATTTCAATGCTACTTTAGTCTAGAATGAAATATATCAAGACTTTTTGAGTCTAGAACGAAGTATGTCAATGCTACTTTAGTCTAGAATGAAATATTCCAAGACTTTTTGAGTCTAGAATGAAATATTTGAACAAATGTGCTCAGTAGGCCTGCATGAAGCCAACTCTGTCCGGATTTATCAGGAAATATGACCTTATATATTATTATGTCATTATGTTCACGACATAATGACATACATTATGTCGTGAACATACGACATAATGTATGTCGTATGTTCACACGACATACATTATGTCGTGTGAACATACGACATAATGTATGTCGTATGTTCACACGACATACATTATGTCGTCAGCATCACCTCAGTTGGCAGTTTTTTGTCACGCTGAAAAACAAACATACTGCAGCTGCAATGTAAAAAAAAAGTAAAAATTGGTTCGCCGCTAACAAAATTATATCCAGTAATATTGAGTCTGAAATTTAAGTTAGAAGTTTTTAATTTTGAGAGAGAAAGGAAGATTTTCCAAAGCCGGAATTGCACCTTTCTAAGCTGTAAGGGTTTAACCACGCACTGTAAAAGGATCGTTGTTGAAGAACTTTAAGAAAATGACATCCAATAGTAACCCAAATTAAATCAAGTGTTTTTGATTCTTACATGTTAATTTAAGCTCTACACACTTAATTAAATTGTGTCACCATTCTTAGATATTTAAATTCTCTTTTTGCAGTGTTTATAGGATGTGGTCATGCAGCTGCAGGAAGTTCGTCTCATGATGAGTTACATGTCAGTCTCAAGTTTTTTTTCCACCCATCCTCTGCCCACAGCCACCAGCACCAGACGACCTGTCCATCGTGTGTTTCACCAGTGGGACCACAGGTAATAACTGTGTAATAACACCTTCATAGCCAAGTCAGGCATCTTTATGGCCGCTGCAGCTGAAATACTGATAAATGCAGCTGCTGTTTTTTTATATGTCATTTAAAAGGTAATTAACTGCCAAGTTTGAGGGCAGAGGTCGTAATATTCTGGGAGAATTCACTTTAACGTCACGTTTTTGTCCAGGAGTGTCTAAGAACGTTCAGATTTGATGGGAGAAAACTTTATTTTAAACTGCTTTGTTGAGATAATCTTTTGTGCAGCCTCGTGTTAAATAAGAAATTCCTCTAACAGCACAATTTACATGATGCGCCAAAACAATAGGAACAGCCCCACCTCATCGAGTGTCAGTCAAAGTTATGTTTCTGCCTTATTGCAACTGGACCCGACTAGAATCCTTGTAATAAAATACGCTCTGTGAATCATAAACCAAACCTACATTTTTTTTCCCGATTTGCTTTTGGGTTTAAAAGTTTTAAAAGAAAGTATCTTTGAATTCATATAAAATACAAAATCTTTTTAAATACCTGTCTACTCTCGTGGATCACCTGTGTGTGTCTCACCTGTCTGATGCATTTCAGAGTTCATACAGAAATCCAAAAGAATTCCTCCTGCATCAGGAAAACAATCTTAAACATTGTGTTTTACATCAACGTTGTTAATTCTTGCAATTTCTAGGGTTTAATTCACATTAATATAATTTTCTTTTTGCCGATTCTGCAAAGAAATCCTAAGTTTTTTCATCTCCAGTCTTACAAGTTTGAATCTAATGAGGTTTGCGTGAATGATCTTCAACTCAAAATATATGTTTTGGTGGCTTTAACACTGATCTGTTTTATTTAGTGGCAGTTTCACAATATGGAAAGGAAGCAACAATCCAGTGCAGGTATCATTATGCAGAGGCTCATTTGCAGCACCTATCCCGAGAATGGATTTAATGTGACATAAAGAGACATTTAATACACCATAGAAACAGATTTAAAAACACTTTGGCATAGGGTTTATTTTTATTTACTCTCTCTTAAATAAATAATACAATTCATTTGCAGATAATCAGGTTGGATTTACCTGACAAGTAAAAAGATGTTTGAATGCTTAAGTTACTTAACAGGTCGAACGGGACAACCTAACACGCCGTTTCCCATCACCGCAATTTAAAATAGAATTCAAGCCAAAGCAATTACATGGACGCTATTAGAAGTATGTTCTGTATTCACGCTAAAGAAACAGCTGATTGGCTGCGATAGCATTCATCCCGCTTTTGCTGTGGAGTTGTGAATATAGTGATACTATATAGTGAGACTTCAGTTTTAGCCATTTCAAACTGGGGTTGCTCGCTATCGCCCTCTCATGGTGAAGTCAGGGACTGCTGGGCAAATATTTAATGAAAAACAAAACACTCGATGCAATTGTCCCCTGATAAGTCACTTGTAATTATTCTGTAACTGTATGCTGACGCGGCACAATAGCAAATACTGTTAATTCATGTGTACACCAACAGGCCATAACATTAAAACCAGATATTGCCTGATATTTTGTAGATCCTCTCCATGATGTGTGTGTGTTTATGTTAAGACACTTTTTATTTTTATTTTTATCAGAAGCACCGTCAAGGACCTCGTTATTAATATGCTTATTACGGTGTAGTAAAAACAACACTTATATGTATTCATATATCTGTGCAATAATAACATAGTCCTTCTACATATTTTTACAACTCCTCTTCTTAAAAGTGTTCTTTTCTTTATTTTGCTCTATATTTTCTGGTACTTATTAGTAGTTTTTTACCTCTGTTTCCCCTGAAAACGTCCCTCTTAATATAATAATAATAATAATAATGATTATTATTATTAATAATCATTATTCTGACTTATCCTGCTCTGTGTTATTCGTTTTAATTAAATTGTTTGCCAAAAAAAGGCCGTACAAAGGTTTAAAATTCACATTTATAGCTGCAGTTCTGATCAATTTTGGACCTAAAGATGGATCAGAACCCTGTTTTAAGTGGGACACGAGGAGGTCAGCATTTACCGTAAGTTAAACGACAAAGCGGCAAAGTGACATAATAACCTTCAGGCCCCGAAAAGGCAAATTGGCGCCAAATAAATGTGGGTGAAGCGGAACTGCTGCGTTTCAGGGAGGGTTCGGTCCACAGCAGCGACAGCAACAAACTTCTGAAATGAACTCAAAGGGCGAGTGAGGCCGGGTCATGTGAGGACACGCACGTGTCATGTTACAAGCTGCGCCGGCTCATGCTGCCACCTGCTGGCAGTGAAGGAGAACTGCAGTGCCGAGAATCCACTCTATAAATAATAATAAGTCATTTAAAACAGGTCAAAAAAGGATTTAAATAGATAAATAATAGCTAGATAACCAACTGTGCTAAGCCTGTTCGATCTCAGACATAATTTAGTGTTCTCCTAAACAATTCTGTGCGGGAAAGGTAGAAAAGTTTTATAATAAAACTTTGCACTTTGAGATTTGATCCAAATGTAAAGTGCATTATAAATGAAATGTATTATTATTATTTATTAGTAAAATGCGGCAAGAAAGTTTGATGTTTTGATTTTAAAAGCGCTGAGAGTCAGAGCGGAGTCAGAGCGGAGTCAGAGCGGAGTCAGAGCGGAGTCAGAGCGGAGTCAGAGCGGAGTCAGAGCGGAGTCAGAGCGGAGTCAGAGCGGTTTTGCAGTTCTTCTGGGAGCTTGAAAGCTGAACGCTGCGTGCTCCATGTTTGGTTCCGACTCTGTGGACACTGAGCAGGACCTGATCCAGACGACCCTAAGAGGTCAGGATGGGTCAGAACACAGCAGGAAGGAGAATTAGGGTTTGGGATAAGAAGAAAAAGAAAAATGGGGGGTGTGAGATTTTTTGAAAATGAAAAAACCAAATCTTCCTCTCTGGTATTTGTTGTTGTCATGTCTGGCCTCGATTCTCCTTCGTAGAAGTCAGATGACATGTGAAGGAAAAGAGAATAAAAGAGGAACGCTGTAAAAGTTACTGCTGTGGAAGAGTCTTGTGTTTATTTCTGTCAGCTGTGGGAATCAAACACAATAAAGACTGGGATTTATTTTTTTACCTCCTTCTATAAAAGATGTTTCAAATTTTGAGATAAATGAAAAGCCTAAGAAAATCAGTAATTATATATATTAGATGCTTGACTAAAAAAACATGTTATTTAATTATTGTGGTTGTAAAAACAAATGTATTAAAAAAAATGGAAAGATTTTAAGAAATAATTACTTATTTAATTTAATACAGATGAAAGTTTCCAAATGAAAAAGTAGAAAAGTTCTGATGTACTCTTATTGAACTACTCTTACTCTTAAATCTCCCCAGAGTTCGGTTCTGGTGTCACACCTGACTGTTGACTCGGTACCGACACTAGAATGTTGATGACACCCATCATTCATGTGTTTGAAGATGTGACACCTAATTAACATTTTCTCTTTCTCTCTCTCTCCCTCTCTCCCTCTGTCTCTCTCTCTCTCTCTCACAGGAGACCCAAAGGGAGTCATGCTCACCCACGGGAATGTGGTTGCAGATTTTGCAGGTTTCCTCAAAGTAACAGATGTGAGTGACAGGCAGGAAATCTGTTGCGCTGATGGATGATGGATGCTGATGGATGCTGATGGATGCTGATGGATGATGGATGCTGATGGATGCTGATGGATGCTGATGGATGATGAATGCTGATGAATGAGGGATGATGGATGTTGATGGATGCTGATAGATGATGGATGATGGATGAGGGATGATGATGGATGATGAATGCTGATGGATGATGGATGTGATGGATGATGGATGCTGATGGATGATGGATGCTGATGGATGATGAATGCTGATGGATGATGGATGTGATGGATGATGAATGCTGATGAATGAGGGATGATGGATGTTGATGGATGCTGATAGATGATAGATGATGGATGAGGGATGATGATGGATGATGGATGCTGATGGATGATGGATGATGGATGGATGCGTTGGGGTCTACTTTGAGTATTTGTGTTCTTGTCTTGAAGTCCTGCTGGATCCTCTGATTGTCATTTCCTCTCTCTCTCTCCCCTGCAGACAGTTATTTGCCCCAACCCAGATGATTGCCTCATTTCCTTCCTGCCACTGGCTCACATGTTTGAGAGACTCATAGAGGTAAAGTGGTTCGTCTTACACCACATTCATTCACTCGGGCGTCTTCTAGAAGTTCGAGGAAACGTGGGGGCTGTGAGGAGGAAGGGGGGAGACTTTTGGAGGTGGGCGTTCATTAGAGATAATCTGCTGTGTAGGAGTGAGAGACTTTCCAGCTCCTGCCTGTTTCAGCCTCCGGGGCAAACGTTGCGTAACGTTGTGGAACGCTGAAGCACAGAGGATAGACTTGTCCTCCACCCCTCCTCCACCACTCCTCCACCACTCCTCTGTCTGAATTTTACAAGAAGTCTGCGGCTCTTCTGGGGAAACTGATGGATTTTTAAGTTTCAGTTTCAGTCAAGGAGAAACTTCCGTTCATCCTGAAGCTCAACACTCCCAGAGAAACTTTCCCTGTGACAGGCTCCTCCACAAAAACCCCATAACAACCCTCTCCTCATGACTGAGAAGTCAGTTTTCCCCGTTACACTTCCATCATTCCTAAAACCCTGTTTTTACGGGACATCAGGTGATTTAAGGCTAAAACCGGATCCACCATAACATTAAAACCAGCTTTATTGATACGGGACATTTCAGGAAAGTCAAGGTGCTTTTTCTACGCAAACAATGGAGGTTATTGCGACACAGTTCAAAAGAACTTTTATCATTAATACATTAAGTTAACAAAAAGGTGGAAAATAAAAGCAAGAATAAAAAAAAAAGAACCTTTTCCACCTTTGATAAAATTCAGAGTTTTCCTGAACGGTACTTTCTAGGAAAGACAGAGAAAATAATATTTAAATTTTAGTTTAAGGGCTCCAGAGAAGGCAGCAGCAGCAGATCAGACCTGTAGGTATCTAGTCAACCCTCAGATCCTTGAACCTTTCTATGTTTCATCCTTCAATGAAAGATTTGTTGACTTGTGGTCTGATGGTCTGATACTGTATATGACGCCCACGGGCCGCTGCGGCGCCGCGGTCAATGTTGCTCTAGTAGTTCTAATGTTATGGCTCATCAGTTAAATAAAAAAAAAAAAACTGCCTCACAACATTTACTGTTGCTATACAAAACTATAAATCGCCAAAATTTCCTTATCAGGAGGATTTTTCACCTTTTGTTTAGACACACACACACACACACACACACACACACACACACACACACACACACGGCCTTGAAAGGGATTTCAAAACAAAGACAGGAACAGTAAAGGTTGAATCAGAACATTTGTAGATGGTGAGTGAATGTGCTTAAAGATCTGAGTCTGACATCTGAAGTGCGCTCGACTGTCACACAGGATATGATCTAACAACCCGGCTAACAACCCTGCAGCGGGCCCAATCCAGCTGTTTTACTGCATCCTGCTGTGAACAGATAAAAAAGACCATTTTCAAAACCATCAAATTTGATATTGGGGGTTTACATCTTCACATAAAGGACATATTTATTTATATATATATATATATACATATATATATATATATATATATATATATATATATATATATATATATATAGTAAAATCTGCACTGCCAAACCCTGTCAATCAAATGATCTTACTTTTTTTGACCCTTATAAGACTTTTTTATTTTTTTTTTACTCTTAAGCGTATACTTGCTGTCACTTGGTGACATAACAAACATTTTCCCGTCGTCAATAGTGACTCAGAATGTGCTCAACCAAACATCTGAGCAGGACATGAAGGGGTTCATTCAGCGGGACCACCAGACATGGAGCGGCTGTATACAGTTTTTGTTTCAGACTCCTGCTGAAACCGTTCATTGTGTGACATGCGGCCAGTTTGGTGGCATCCGGTCTAACCAGCCCGGTTCGTTTGTGTTGGAGCAGTGTGGTTGGCAATTCTGGCAGAGAGTCAGACGCGCAAAAACCACCTAACCTCCCCTGGAAGAAGATTACGCAACAAAAACAACAGAAGGCCACCTAACCTCTGTTGTTTTTAGGCAACAAAAACAACAGAGGTGTGACTCTGGGTTTCCACGCCTTAACAGCTCCTCTTCGGATTCAACGGCTTTTTACGGGAAACCAAACTCTGGACTTTGAGCGCCCGACCCGCCGTTTTGGAAGTGGATCGGGCTTCTTTTTTTTCCGACAATTTTTTGAAGCTAGAACTGTCCGGCTTTGCCGACGCTCACAGATGTCAGTCACAACTAGACTTGAGTGTGGAACACTTCCTAAGACGTGGGTCCTGGAATTTTCCAGACGGAGCTGGATGTTTGACTTCTCTCAGACTTCAGACAGGTCCTTTTTCCGAAAACGTTTCAGGACCCGTCTTTAAAGAAAACCCTCTAAGACTTCCGAGAACTGGGGCGAGAACCCTCCCTCCCTCTCTCTCTCTCTCATTACCATGATGTTTTAAATTAAACAGACACAGGAAACAGGAAGAGGGTTACATTTCCTGTATCTTTTCACACTTTTGTCCTGCCTCTTAAAAAAGGATGTGCGCCGACCTCATTCAGTCGGCAGAAAGTGCCACAGTCTTGATGAAACATCGAAAACAGGAAATCTCATGTCAGATGTTTGGATTGCACTGGTTGTTAGATGAGAGTCGTCTCGCCACTGTGAGATTATCTGCCTGAAATTAAACCATTAAACCTCTGATGCTTTAACTTTGATGTTTCCATTTCATGCGAGTCTTCTTCCATTGATGAAGACTTGAAGACTAAGATGTATTTATTTCATTATATGATTTAGAAAACTCTTCAAAGAAGACAGTTGTGTTTCACCAAAACAAATATTGGAGGGGAAAAAAAAGAAACACAGCAGCTTGAAATAGATGCATAAAAGTAACATTTGGCGCCACCTACTGGTTCAACAATGACATGTTGATTTCCTGTAATGTCATAAACAACAAATATTCTAGTAGCGTTCCAAAAGTCTTTATCTTGACTCAAAAGTGGTTTTTTGAAAGTATGACTTTAACTTGTCTAAAATATTTGATAGTTGTACTTTTATATATATTTTTGTCCTATATTCAGTGTATCACACCTTTTAGAATGTTGACTACAACTTCCTTTTCCGCGCAGGGATTTTGTTTGATTTTTTTTATTATTGTGAACTAGAAAGAAACTCAAACCTCCGCCAAGTTACAAAAGTTGCCTAGGTAACAGAAAAAGATGCAGATCGCTCCTTTAATGTTGGAGTTATCGCCAGCCTCTAAAAATACCGACAACTCCAAGAAACCCTCTTGAGTATCTCTGAAATACTCTGTAGCCGCTCGTCTCCTGCGCCTTCCACTTCAGCGTCTCTGCTCAGCTCAATGCGCCAACCCAAAATGGAGGTTTATCGTGGCTTAATTTCATGAAATGAAAATATCCATTTAACGGATTCTATCACATCACCGTCTGTATATAAGAAAAGAGTCTGATCTGACGTTTTGTTTTTTTCCTTTTTATGAACAATTATTTTCAAGTGGAATTTTAGTAATAATTGGTGATTTTGCATTATTCATATTTAATGTTTCGCAGCATTTTTTTAATGCTGCGATGCAGGTAACGTCACCAAAGTGCAATCACCTCCAGGTTATGGTAAAACCTACCTCTGGGTAACATTTCATGCAAATCTGTGTATTAGTTTTTCCATAATCCTGCTCACAAACAAAGAAACAGACGAATGCTCATAGTGTGTTTGTGTCCCTGCAGTCGGTGGTGTACTGCCATGGAGGACGGGTCGGGTTCTACCAGGGCGATATCCGTCTCCTCCCAGATGACATGAAGGCCCTGCGGCCAACCATTTTCCCTGTGGTGCCTCGACTGCTCAACCGCATGTACGACAAGGTGAGACGAAGAGAATAACAAAAGGCTTTTCAAGAATGTGTCATATTCTCGTTCTTCTGGTGGTAAAAGAACAAGAAAATGTAAACATGCCAACTGTAAACATGCTGCTTTAGTGAATTGATACCTGCACTGCATGGGATTCGTGGTTTTGAAATTGGTTTCAAAAAGGACTGTGAGTCATTTATGAGTCATTTATGAGTCATTTATGAGTCATTTATGAGTCATTTATGAGTCATTTATGAGTCATTTATGAGTTCCGTAGACTCTGGTTCACATATTAGTTATCAACTCTGAGTAATTCCTTTTACTGTGGCTTCCGCAGGAATGTATGCTGGGTAATAAAAGTAAAGAGCGGCTGCAGAGTGCATGAGTGCACATGAATATCACTCATTTTCACACTTCATGTGACGCATAACATCAGGAACACGGCCAGGACAGTTCATTATTTCACTGAGGGTCCTCACAAATATAGAAGAACAAACGTGTGTGTGTGTGTGTGTGTGTGTGTGTGTGTGTGTGTGTGTGTGTGTGTGTGTGTGTGTGTGTGTGTGAGAGCTTACTCTATAATAACCTACTTAGATGTTTATTTCACAGCTCAAATGAGAAATGTTTGTCCTCGTTTGTCTCTTGTCTACGCTGCAGATCTTCAGCCAAGCTAACACCCCAGTGAAGCGTTGGCTGCTCAACTTTGCTGCTAAGAGAAAAGGTGCTGAGGTCAGCAGCGGGGTCATTCGTAGCGACAGCATCTGGGATAAAATCTTCTTCAGTAAGATTCAGGTAAAACTGGTCCACTGGGTCGTGTTCCCAGATCCAAAGCTGGATCTGATAAAAGGTGTCAGAGCACACAGTGACATCCCAACATTAACAACAACATCAGGCATCAACCATGTACCATGTTAGACGGCTGGTTTTAATTTAGTGTGTTAAAAGTGTATATCCATCTTTATTATCGTTCTTCTACTCTGAACAGACCAGCCTGGGAGGAAGATTGAGGATGATTATAACAGGAGCAGCTCCTACCTCGCCCAGTGTCCTGGGATTTCTAAGAGCAGCTCTGGGATGCCAGGTCAGACATACACACACACACACACACACACACACACACACACACACGCGCACACATGTGCCCTCACACAAACACACACACCCACGAACACAGTCACACTCTCACACACACACAATCACACACACACACACAATCACACACACACACACACACGCAAACATGCACCCTCACACACAAACACACACGCACCCACACACTCTCTCTCACACACAAACACACACACTTTCTCACAGACTCTCTCACACACACACACTCTCAAACACATACACACACACTCTCACACACTCTCTCACACACACACTCTCACACACTCTCTCACACACACATACTCTCTCACACACAAACACACACACACACTCTCACACACTCTCTCACACACACACACGTTTGTTTTTCTATTTTTGTGGGGACACTCACTAGGATAATGGACTCTCCTGATCCTAACCTTTTGCATCTCATGAAGCTTCATAATGAGTTATAATCAAGTTCACTAATGGCTTCCCTAGAAATGGAGGGAAGACTTAAATTAAGTTAAGACTTTATTGATCCCACAGGGAAGTGAAGTTCTCTCTGTGTTGTATCTGCTTCCCTTCAAACTGGACTTTTGTTACAGACGGACTGTTGGACTCGGAAAGATCCAATGACCAGATAAACAATTACTGAAGCTTTAATCCTAAATTCTGGTGCCATCCATCAAACCATCCATTTAAGGATTAGAGCTCACTCAAAATGTTCTCACTCTCGAGGTCCAGTTGGTCCTCACAAAGATCGGAACCAACCAGAAGTGGCACAGAACCACAACGCATTCACACCGAGACACACGTGTAATCTGTCGCTCGCCCTTCTTCTCAACAACGCCGCTGTCTGTCTGCAGGTGTACGAGGCGTACGGACAGACGGAGTGCACCGCCGGCTGCACCTACACCACGCCTGGAGACTGGACCTCAGGTGGGTTCATTTATGCACCGGGACCAGAGAGGAGAACCGAACCTTCACCTCCGTCCGACTCTCTGAGGCTGCGTTCTTAACGAGAGGCTCAGCTCAAAGGTGGAAACCATCAAACGCTCGAGTCGTGACTTTAGGAAATTAAAAGTTTCGCAACCCACTGTTAGATTCTCGGATCTAATCAGCCGGGCTTCCAGATAACGTTTATATTTATGACACTCGGTTAAAAACAAGCCTGTCATTTAAAGGTTAAAAATAAAACATACTTCAACGCCCACGCCACACTTATTACTTTTATATCTCATTGTTTTTCTTTCTCTTCAAACAGTCACTTCTGTCCAGAACAAGTTCTGTTTTTCAGGAGGGACAAAAATACGGTACAAATAAATCAACTTCAAGAGTTCTGTCTAATATATATTTCATATTTTACTCTGATAGTTCCTAACGTAATCACTAGGGGGAGCTTTTTATGAAAAACAGTTTTTCAGACATGACTTCCTAACTATTGTTTGGATTTAGGAACTTTTTTCTAGGAATTCGGACTTTAATCTCAGTTTTCGGACTTTAATCTCAGAATTCTGTCTTTATTCTCACAATTCCGACTCAAATCAGAAAAGGTTGAAAAGACGCCTGTGGTGGAAATTGAATTCCTTCCAACCTGGTACTAAAACTGAGAAGTACTGACAGGACTCCAACTGCATTTAAGGTTCTTTATTAAGTCAGTCAATACAGGCACACAAAGTCAGTGAAAGTACGTCTGCCTGCAGAGAGATCTCTGCCAGGGAAGGGAGAGCGCCATTCATCTATAGGTCTGCACAAACACCTGATAGCAGTAGGGAGGGTCCCTCAAGGTAAGAAGATATATGTAGGGAGGGTCCCTCAAGGTAAGAAGATATATGTAGGGAGGGTCCCTCAAGGTAAGAAGATATATGTAGGGAGGGTCCCTCAAGGTAAGAAGATATATGAAGGGAGGGTCCCTCAAGGTAAGATGATATATGAAGGGAGGGTCCCTCAAGGTAAGAAGATATATGAAGGGAGGGTCCCTCAAGGTAAGAAGATATATGTAGGGAGGGTCCCTCAAGGTAAGATGATATATGAAGGGAGGGTCCCTCAAGGTCAGCAGAAAGTGCCCCATCCTCTTTGTCTACTAGTACATCAAGGGTCTTTTACCATATATGGAGATATGCATTGCCTCTTCAGTGGTTTTCCACTAAGAGACAGGCATGTTTCAAGAAGTGGTTATGCAAATACTACACGTGACACGTGATAGCAGTAAATTTCCATTACACGCCGTTGAGAGAGAGAGCAGGTAACCTCGTTACTTACCATCAGTAGGAAATCCAATGTTGTTGTGTGGAGGGAGTGACAGATAGAAAATATGTTGACATTCTTTTGAGTTTCTTGACAGTTTTGTTTAAGTTGTTTACTTTTTCTGACCCTTTAAAAGGTCACGTCGGCGCCCCGCTGCCGTGTAACCTCATCAAACTGGTGGACGTTCCTGAGAAGAACTACTTTGCCTCCAAGGGAGAGGGAGAGGTGAGAAAGAAGCCATCTTCGTCTCAGCAGAACTTCCACTCGCGCTGTCTGGATCACTTTAAGCTCATGTAAAATGTTAGATTCAAATTCTGACCTGAAAATGAACGACCTCTGTCCTCCTTCTCTCTTCCACCTTCCTCATCTCCCACCAAGGTCTGTGTGAAGGGTCCAAACGTGTTCAAGGGCTACCTCAAAGACCCGGTGAGGACCGCTGAGACGCTGGACCCAGAGGGCTGGCTCCACACAGGAGACATCGGCAAATGGTTACCTGTACGTCTGACATCATCATCATCATCGCGTCAGCCACCGTTACTGTCGCCGTCACTTAAAGTGGATTTTCTTCTTCATGTCAATGACTCAACTTCCTCTCCTGCAGAACGGTACACTCAAGATTATCGACAGGAAGAAGCACATCTTCAAGTTGGCGCAGGGCGAGTACATCTCCCCTGAGAAGATAGAGAACATCTACATTAGGAGCCAACCTGTGGCACAGCTCTATGTTCATGGAGACAGCCTCCAGGTGAGAACATCAGACACCTGATCACCGTCACGGCCCCCAGAACACAGCTGGTACCTATCTACACGACGGGCAGATGATGGATGGATGGATGGATCAGTGGATGGATGGATGGATGGATGGATGGATCAGTGGATGGATGGATGGATCAGTGGATGGATGGATGGATGGATGGATCAGTGGATAGATGGATGGATGGAGGGATGGATGTGTGGGTGGGTGGGTGGATGGGTGAATGGTTGATTGGATGATGGATGGGTGGATGGATGGATCAGTGGATGTATGGATGGATGGAGGATGGATATGTGGGTGGGTGGATGGGTGAATGGTTGGATGGGTGAATAGTTGGATGGATGGATAATGAATGGATGAATGATTGGTTGGTTGGATGGACTGGTGAATGGTTGGTTGGATGATGTTTGTATGGATGGGTGGGTGAATGGTTGATTGGATGATGGATGGATGTGTGAATGGTTGATTGGATGATGGTTGGATGGATGGATGATGGATGGATGGGTGAATGGTTGGTTGGATGATGGTTGGATGGATGGATGATGTATGGATGTTGATTGGATGATGGATGGATGATGGATGGATGGATGGGTGAATGGTTTATTGGATGATGGTTGGATGGGTGAATGGTTGGATGGATGGATGATGGATGGCTGGGTGAATGGTTGATTGGATGATGGTTGGGTGGATGATGGATGGATGGGTGAATGGTTGGATGGATGGATGTAGATAGATGGTCAGATTTGATAGAATTATAGTTTTATTGTTTTTACATCTGACTCCATTTGAACCCATGAATAAATCAAATAAACGACGACTATCTTTGGCTCGTTGTTTCAGCTGTTTGTCGTCTTAGTTCATGTTTTCTCTTTCCAGTCCTGTCTGGTGGGGATTGTGGTTCCGGACCCAGAAATCATGCCTGAATGGGCCAAGAAGAGAGGCATACTGGGTACCTACAACGACCTCTGTAAAGACACAGTAGGTGGCACACAGATGAAGTAATGACATCATAGCTGCTCTGGAAACACATGGATGACATCATAAGTGTTCTGAAAACACACAGATGAAGTAATGACATCATAGCTGCTCTGGAAACACATGGATGAAGTAATGACATCATAAATGTGTTGCAAACACGGATGAAGTAATGACATCATAAATGTTCTGAAAACACAGCCATTCTTAAAATGCTGACTGTTACTATTTTTGGAACAGGACTTAAAGAAGGCCATCCTTGAAGATCTGGTGTCTCTGGGCAAAGCCAGCGGCCTCCACTCCTTTGAGCAGGTAAATCTACTTTACACATTTCTTATTCTCTGCAGGAATCATGTAGAACAACCTCCTTCTTAAAGCTACAGTCACGCGTTTGTGCTGACAGAGTCCAAAGATATCTTCCCTTTCATTTTTCACCGTAAAACTAGTCTTGCAGCAGAGGCCCAACACGAACCTCAGGACATGTGGCTCCATCGGGGGAATTTTAGTAGTGATTAGCAAAAAGGTTTACGCAAAAATCGCAAAAAAACTTCAAAGACTTTTCCTGAAGAATTAATGGAAGATCAATATGGGTGTGGTCTGAGCTATGTGGGTGTGGTCTGAGCTATGTGGGTGTGGTCTGAGCTATGTGGGTGTGGTCTGAGCTATGTGGGTGTGGCCATGGGCGTAACCAAATGGCTCACTATTTCATAAAGAGCAGCGGGTGAGATCCACCCACATTTGTGACATCCAGTAGACGTTTGTATCAGAGCTAGATTTAAAAAACAGTTTCATGTCACTAACATGACGTTACCATGGCAACATAGTGAATTTCAGTCCTCCACTTATCATGGCCCAATCTGCTTCTAACATCACATGTGGTCTAAAAGTATCAATCTAAAGACATCCATCGGATCGCTACCACGGCAACACGGGAAACGTAGATCCTTCGCCATAGAACAGAAAATGACTGAGCAATGGCAATATTAGTACTGAGATACAGACCAAACCTCAGGCACACATTAAACGTTATATACCTGTCATAATGTCTTTGTATTCGGACCTCTTTGGACGAACAGAACAGGTCCATATCGTTTTGGTTCTGGTCCTGGTTACCTGGATGTTGATAATTGATGAATGGAAACAGGAGGATGTAAAAAAAAAACTTTTTTAGAATAAAGCAATTATTCATGTCATACTTCAACTGGGCCACTAAATACTGGCAGCAGTAGTGAAGCGCTTCTACTAAATGTCTTTTCCTTTTTTCTTAGGTGAAGAACATCTACATCCACAGCGAGATGTTTTCCATTGAAAATGGCCTCCTGACGCCGACACTCAAGGCCAAACGGCCCGAGCTGAAGGAGTTCTACAAGGACAAGATCGAGCAGCTCTACAGCGGCATCTCCACGTGATGGTCGCCAGACCTCGCTCTCCTTCAAGCATCTTCAACACTAAGACCTGCTTCACACGACCACGCCTCCCGCCTGACATGCATCAGGAATCAAAGCCAAACCTGGTCCGAGCATGGAAGATTTAAGACGCTTGTAAATCAAAGTCATTCAGTGAAATATAACACACGTCACATTATGTGTGTGACAGTTTCATCTGGTTGTCATTTTTACCAAAACGTCATTTTCTAGTTTGAACAATGTGTTGCATATCAGAGTTGTCCAGCAGAGGGCGACACACGCGCAAACATTCTTATGAGGCGATGCAAAGGAGACTTTATTCATTTTAAACACGTGAAGTTACAGAAATCAAATACTTTTCTTGTGGGCTCATGGGCCAGAGTCCGATTCTGTACAGAATTTACAAGTCATGGATGGTTCTGAAGGAGGAGCCTAATTGTCCACAAGTGTTGACAGTTAGTTTCTTATTATCAGTTTATAAAATATGTGAGTTTAATCTTTTAATGTCCTCAAAGACAAAAAACCAAAACCAGTGGATTCATGGATGGATGGTTGGATGAATCAGTGGATGGATGGATGGATCAGTGATGGATGGTTGGATGAATCGATGGATGGATGGATGAATCAGTGGATGGATGGATGGATCAGTGATGGATGGTTGGATGAATCGATGGATGGATGGATGAATCAGTGGATGGATGGCTGGATGGATGGATGGATGGATGACTCAGTGGTGGATGGCTGGATGGATCAGTGGTGGATGGATGGATGGATCGGTGGATGAATCAGTGGATGGATGGATGGATGGATTGATTATCAGTGAATGGATGGATGGATGAATCAGTGGATGGATGATGGATGAATCAGTGGATGGATGGATGAATGGATGAATCAGTGGATGGATGAATCAGTGGATGGATGAATCAGTGGATGGATGAATCAGTGGATGGATGAATCAGCATCACCAAAAAAAAAAGATGTATAGTCCTATTTTATTTACTCAGGGCATTTATGAATTAAATATAAGATGAAGTTGGCCGACAGGGACAAACACGCTGCAAAGCCACAATACAACACATTAAGAAAAACACACCAGACAGCAGACAACAGACAACAGACGTGTTTACGACGGACGCTTAGAAGTGACGCATCCCTTGACGCTTTTATTCATGGCTTCATTTAGTGAAAAAACGGCTATGATGATGTTTTGATCAGCCGTGGTGCCGTCGCTTTACTATGATGTCAAATTGATGTTTTTAGTGCGTTTGCGTCTGTCGGCCTCCGTATAAAAGTGTAATTTGATGTGATGTATCATAATGACAGCTTTATGATTTAATGTTAATTATTCATTTGGAAAAACTGATGACAATGAAAAACAAAGAGATGCAGATTCTGAAAAATCAAGAATGTTAATTAGATTAGCTCAACATTATTATCTTTATTATTCAAAAATGACAACTTGACCGTTTAAGCGTTTGTTAAAGACTGTTTTTACAGAATTATTACATGCTTTAATGTGCTAAAAAAACAAAAAAACTTTTTTTGACATTTTAACAGAAAGTTAAGTGAATTTTTTCTGCCTATTCTGAGCCAAAGTGACATTTAGTGAATTTATTTCTTAGCATCAGGTACTCCTACCTGGAAATACCAGAAATAGACTAAAAACCTGGTCCACCAAACAGCTAAGCAGGACATCAAAGGTGCTGCATCCGTCACTTTTGTGCCTGCAACCAGAGCATTATTGTAATAAATGTGTAATAGAGGTCATAGGAAGTCTGTGCACTAGTTCTGTCAGTCACCAGGTCCGACCCGGTGTCTCAGAACCAATGAATCCTCCGCTGCACAACACTGATATGCATCAATCCCTTAACGTTGTGATTTAATGTTAATTATTCATCTGGAAAACTGATGACAACCAAAAACAATGAGATGCAGCAGCTGAATAATTCTTACTTCCATCACATGCATGAAGAGAAATGGAAAAATACAAGAATCCAAAAGTGAATTTTCTACATTATTTCTTTGTTTTAATGAGGCATTTTAAATCTTCCGTGCGTTATTACCAGCCATCCGCCGCATACGAGCATCAGAACGCCGTCTCCCTCATCACATATCCCTCCGCACTTTTATGTTGAGCAGAATCCATCTGTACTTCCTGTCAGTCTGCAGCTCATCGCTCCTCTTTCTGTTCAATCAGTCTACAAATAGGACCCAGAATCGGCTACTGTGTGACGACAGACACACACACAGTGTGTGTATCTTGTTTCTGGACCTGTCCGGGTCTGTGGTGCTGACCCGCTGGACAGAGATGGACTTCCTCCCCAGTGGGAAAAAGAATAACTCTCCATTTGATTGAAAATCTTGGGCCTGATGAATCTCTGCAGTGGAACCCACAACCTCCTGTGTGAGGTCTGAATTAACCCTTTAATGTCCTCACAAGGAAAAACTACGGAAAAGTGATTTTTTCTTTTCTTTTTTTTGCATATTTAATTCATCTATAAATATTTATCTTAACACTCTTACGTTAAATCTGATTTATAAAATGTATTTCATGATGAAACATTGTTTTTGATGGTAAATTGTCCATTTTAAGTAGATTAGCTCGACCTTTAAAAAAAAAAAAAAAAAAAAAAGCATGTTCTGAAGAAACTATTTGACCCTTATTTTTTTTAAACTTTTTATGGTGTTCTGTCAAGATACATAAATCTGTTCAGTCAGTCTCACATGCTTTAATACACTCCAAAAAAATCCTTCTTTGAATAAACCTCCTTCATGATGTCGCCTTTCACCTGTGGTGTCCCCCAGGGCTCCATCCTCGGCCCCTTACTCTTTATAATATGATCCACTGGCAGCTTTTATATGCTAAACAGATTCCGTCACATTCTCCAGTTAGAGCTAGAGACTCGAAATGTTGAGCAGAACATCAGAACCCGTTCATGTCCACACCGAGAACTCAAAATAAATTATTTCTTTGCATTTTGTATTTCTTTGGGACATTTACTAATCAAATATCGCAGGTACTCTAAAATCACCATAAAATGGCAAATAATTTTATCAAGCAGGTTTTTAAACTGTAAAAATACCTGACTTAAAAAAAAAAAAAAAAATTTAGATAAAATTTTGTAATTCATGGAATTTAGTCAATATTTATTAGATTAATCCTTTTGGTGAAGCACGACTTGAGAAAACTATACGTTACATAATTCTTTTTAGTAAGTCGGACTTTCTCAATTCATCATGGTTAATGCCTCCTCCTCGGTGGCCCCTTTGGCCCGTGGTGTCCCCCAGGGCTCCATCCTCGGCCCCTTCTCTTTACATGCTGTCACTGGGTCAGATTATAAACCTGTTCAGTCACATTCCCCGATAAGAAACAGACACTCAAACAATTCTCAACGCAGAACATTAAAGATGATAAGGGAGCAGCAGCGCCGTCGCGTATTTAGTTGTCGATAAAGTTGTCCACAGAACCGTTGAGTCGTATTATAGCATGCATGGTCAAGGGTTGCACCCAATCAAACCTCCTTTGCCTCCATCGTTGCACAAAGATTACGTCAAGTTAAATGACAAAAAGAAGAATAATGCAAAAGCAGGGCTCGGGGTAATGCATGCAGATTGCCCGGCAGCGCTTCGGGACCGTTAGCGGGTTTTTGGGGTTTTTCTGTTTGTGGAGTTGTATGCATCTGCCCTCTGTCACTGCTGCTAGAACCAGGCTTTGTAGTGTAGGCAAAGCTGACCAATGCCACTCACTCAAGGGGAACCAGAACAACTTTCAAAGAAAATAAACACTTTTTTGGGGGGGGAGGGGGATACAAATAAAAAAGTACTGTATATTTTAAGTTGATTAACCGTCCAAAGCATAAACAATGTGGATGTACATAAACGAGGACAGCCAGATAGAAGAGTATTTATTGAATCAATGGGTGGAATGATTTTCTCTCTCTCTCTCTCTCTCTCTCTTTCTTTCTCTCTCTCTCTCTCTCTCTCTCTCTCTCTCTCGGGTCTAGAAAGATGGATTGTACTTATTTATTTATCTATTCTGCTGTAAATGGAATCAGCACCATATCCTTGTCATGCTTTAGAGCAGCAATAGGGAGGAGGGAGGGTGGAATACAGGGCACGGTCAACGGAATAAAAGATGCTCTGGAATGATTTTTTTGGAACTGGAGTCTTGCTTCTTTCTTCTTCGTCTATCCAATGATGTTTGCATGCATTCATGTTTTTGAGAGTGTAACGTTACTGTCGTCAAGCAGAGACAGAAGACGTGCTCAGATTGTTCTCTTAATTAAAAGTTCCAGTATCAAAGTGATGAAACGTCATTATATTACAGGCACAAATCATTTTCTAAGTACGGAGTTGATATTAAGTAAGAAGTAAAATAATACTCATTATTTAGGGCAAAGCTAATGGGGATATTGACGTATAAAAAAATTAACGCTAATGTCTAAGTGTGTAGAAACGTGATCAATGACACAAAATATGTCAATAACTCCACTGCATTATAGAGATTTTTTTTACACATTTCCACTGGCAACAGTTTTGATTTATATAATAATAATAATAATAATAATTATTATTATTATAATAATAATAGTAATATATTGTGCCTTCACTTTACCTCTAAATGACTCAAAGTAATCTATAAATAATACATTTTAACGTGTGTTCATACAAATAGTCGACTTCCGGTTGTTTATTTTGAAAGTCCTCTAAACGGAAGTCAATCATCCACAGCGGCCGTTTGATTAATTGGCTGCAGGTGTTCTCGGTTGCTAGGTAACGCACGGACCGGAACGGACGAGTTCATGTAATCAAGCATCATAACTGATTTTTAACGGTTATTATCTTACAGTTGTGACGTTTTATGACGAGATATGACTCGTTTAGTTCAATATTGTGTCTTCAGGTGGGGATAGCATCAGTTTTATACGGCCGACCATCATTTTAAAGTTGTTTTATTCCGGAAATGAGGCGTCGTGTGAGACGTGACAGCGGATTACCTAACAGAGGAGACACACCTGTGACATCAGCAGTCGGCAGACGTTACAGTAAGAACCAACAACAGACTGATTTCAGCCCATCATGACCCCCTAAACATCACTTACATCACTTTTGATCTTCTTCATCTACAGGAATGTAACTGTAAAATAAAAATGTTCAAACATGTCTGTCAGCGACACAAACTGAAATTACGTTCATAACGAACCCACTAGATTATAATCGGTAAACTGCTTTTGGATGGATTTAATTCATTTTATGGCATTTATGAAAATTCAAGATTGTTCATGAAATTCATGCATGTTCACAAGATTTTTTTTAAAAAAAGCTACACCTTTTGATTTAAGATGAATAGTGTGGACTTTAAATATTTTTGATAAGTTGAGGTGATATTGTCAATATTTGATGTCCTTGAACTCAAAGTAATTGCAGCTAAAAAATGTAATTTTACCAACTTTTCTGCTGAACATATTTCCATTAGAAGTTGCGAGAACTCAAAAATATGATGAACAGTGTTGCGTTGATTTATTTAGTTTGGCCTGAAATATTTAATCCTTTTTTCAAAACGTTTCAGGGTGCAGGAGAACTTTTCCCACCAAGCATTATGAAGCACTGCTGGAGGAACCCGAGGAGGTGGAGGACATCAAAGTCAAAAACCATGTAAGGACGTCAAACTCTGATGCATATTCTCCACAGGTGGGAAAACGTACATAAATTCTAAGTTGGTTAACTGAAAAACAACTCATTGACTGACATAAATTAAATGTATTATTATTATTATTTCTTACCGGCTGTGTTTGTGCAAATCTAACTGAACCCGACGTAATTTGATATAATCAATAGAGTTTGAGAGATTTGAGACTTTATTTAAACTTCTATCACTGATTCGATTCGATTCTAAACAATCTAATCAGCGTGAGTGTCGGTTGGCTGGAACAAAAGAACGGTGACAAGCTTCATTTGATACGGTAAAGAGTGGAAAGTAGAGGCTCGTGTGTCAAAATGATGTCAGAAGAATAAATACTCAAGTGCAGTACTCTCTGGTGAGGTAGAGTAACTCAATATTTGCACTACATTACCTCCCATCGCTGATATATGTATAAACATGGGTGCTTCCATGGGGGATGGGGCCTTCTGTTCTGCTGCCCCTCGTCTGTGGAATGCCCTCCCTGACCATCTGAGGGCTCCACAGACGACTGACACATTTAAAAAAGGACTTAAAACTTTCCTTTTTAGCAGAACCTATAACTCTAATTAACATTGCTGCTTTTTGGTCATGTTTTTATATGTTATTATTTTATTTTTTATTGATGCTTTTATCTGCTTTTACTTTGTAGCACTTTGAGATTTGATCTAAATGTAAAGTACGTTATAAATTGAATGTGGGTTGGGTTTAATGGTGTTTTGGACTCAATTACACGAACATAAATCAGTGATAAAAGCTTCTTTTTTTTAGTATTATTATAAACCTGATCAATTTTAAATGGAGGAAACAGTTTCTCAAATGTTTCCCAAAAAAAGAATAATTTAGTGTTCTGTACATTTACACACATAAATTACTTAACCTCTAAGAGAAAACTGAGTAAAAACATTTTTAGTGGTTTCTGGAATAACTAAAGTTTGTTTTTGAATTATTAGGTTTAAGAAAATGTCAAACTTTCTCCTCATTCTCCACGTTTCTCCGACAGATGAGCCGTGAACCGGTCCAGTGCAGAAAGCGGATCGGCGCCGCATCTACTGAAAACCCTCGAGGGAAATCGGCACCAGCAGGTCCCCTGACTGTCGCGATGGCGCCCCACACGGAGGCTCTCAGAGATGGAGAAAGGAGAATTAAAGAAGGGCAGAACTTGACTGTGACTCAGGAGAACATCACATCCTCTAGTCTGGAGTTGGACTCAACCTTCACCTCTGATGAGGAAGAATCCTCTGGCTCCACATCTTCCAGCCTTCCCGCCCCGGAGATCTTCAGAAGAGAACATCCTGGTGTGTTTTCCTTTTCTTTAGTGTGTGTGTGTGTGTGTGTGTGTGTGTGTGTGTGTGTGTGTGTGTGTGTCCACGACCAGAACACAATCTCTCTACATTAAATATCTTTGATCCTTCTCTCCACAGGGGAAACGGTGACTTTCCCCGATAACGAGGATCCGCTGGGCCTCAATCTTCAGATCAAAAATTCTACCCTGCTGGATGAGAGCCACGCTGAGAACATCCACCTGCAGCGTTCCCCTAACCTCTCCACCATCAGCGGTCATAGTTTGAGATAATCACACTCCCATCTTGTTGTTTCAAAAAATGTAGCAAGAAATTTGGTTCATGCAGTTCCTCTTGTTGGATATTTAAAATACGCACATCGATTATTTAGACCCAAAGTCATTTCAAGATTGCTGGATTAACAGTTTTAGACCCATTAATATTAATAGCCTTTTAATTTGAAAAGCCCTTTGGTAACAACTTTATCTATTTGCAGTTGTTAAGTTGTACCACGATGTTCAATCTGAGAAAAAGGATTTATAAATAATATAAAGAATTTAAACATCTTCTGTTAAAATCCCATTTAAAAAAACAAACAAACAGCATAATTGTGATGTTACGGGAAATTTATTTCCATTTCTAATCACATATATTGAAATATAATTTGATGGCGTTGATCTTAATCAGTCCCTAGTTAAGAGAAAAACACTTTTCTCTGCAGATGCCTCCGCGATTCTTGATGAAAACAAACGTGAGATCAAGTAAGCAGATTGTTTTTTTTCTTCCCAGCGATCCATTAATATTAATATTGGATAGAATCACACATTCACACAAACACTCTGTCTTTTTTCTCTTTGAAGTCAAAGTCAAGGACCTGAAGCCGTGACCAAGATACGTGCCGACTCATCAAAAACAGGCAAGACTCCAATTTAAATGTTTATCCTGTTCAAATCTCATAATGAAACAAATCATCTGAAGCAGAATCATTTTGTGAGTTTGTTTCTTTTTCACACTGTTTGCTACATAAAACACCAATTCTTTATCATGAATACAACAAATCATTCACCAACTTCAATGTTTCCTGTTATTCTAAACTCTGCAGAAAAATCCTCCCAGTGGAAAACCCCTCAAAAAGTATGAAAGACTATGAAATATGATGTGGTGGGTTTTTTTAATCTAAAATGAGAGGATTTGTGGTCATGATAATTGTATTTCTCCTCCCTTAGCTCACCAACAGAAAGCCTATCGTGTGCAAGAAGAAGGTTCGGTTCAAAAGCCCCATGATCGTCGACACCTTCGAAGCGAAACCCATCCTGGCCGCTGAATTAACCGTTCACGACGCCAGTGGGCCGGTCCAAGAGTCCAGTCCGGTTGAGCAGCTAAAACCTGATGAAGACGCATTCACAGCATGCGAGTTCGGTTTTGGAGAAAGGATGGTGAGGCTGAGAAGGCCGGCTGAAAATGTCTCTGAGACGAACAAGTTCTTTGACTTCATGGACGACGAGGAGAGGGATGCGTTCTTTCAGAGGATGTGGCAGAGGTGGTCCAAACTGAGAAGTGCTCCTTTATTTCCCCTCACAGCTGCCCACTCAGAAGACTCTGTGCTCTGACACCTGAAGCTGGTATTGAAATTATTTTTCTCCCATAATACTGGTACATTTTTAGAAAATGTTATTCAAGTATACGAATAATTCAAAAGGACGCTTAGCCGTGTACTGTATGTACTTGTACCTCAAAAACACAGTGTAAGTGACCTTTTCTAATTGAAGTGCTTTATTTTTTATGAAAAAAAACAAAGCTTTTTCAAAAAAATTTCAAAGTATTGTTTTCACACACCTGTCATCCCTCTAAAATAGCCTGATATCTGTTGTTGTTATTTAAAATATGGCCACTAGATGTCAGACCTCTATCTTCTTTCTTTGAACAGACATCTTTCACATGACAATGATTATTGTTCACTTTTACATGAAATCTTTTTGTCAGTGCTTCTTGATGTGTATGTTTCCTTTTCCGTGTCAGGGCTGTCAAAATGTCAGAATATTTTTCGTTTCAATTTATACATTTTTGTCTGTGATTTGTGTGAGGAAAAAAAAAATGTAAATACGTATATGAATAAACTGTTCCTTTTCGATATGTCGCTGTGTTAAGAATAATTTTGATATGCTTCAAGTCTCGTGCAGTGTGCTTAAATCATATCTTACAAGATATTTATTAGTTGCACTTGTATGATTTCAGCGAACACATTTCAGGCAGTCACGATTCCCGACAAAACATCAACACAGCGAATCCACTGACCACGTGGTACGGGGCCAAAAATATCAGCCAATCAGGATTTTCGTAGTAGCAGCAGCGTCCCAGCAGCCAATCAGAAAAATTGTGTGTTACCAAGCAGCTCCCGTGACTAATGCCTGTCATATGACTGTGACACCCATGGAGACAGTTACAAGAATCAAGATTTGCTCTTGGCTTTGAAAAGAAAGGAGACCCTCTGTCCCGACTTAATTTGGTACAAAATGCCCCCGACTCTCTTCCAAAAACTTTTCAACAAGAGAAATGCGTTTTCGTCGCCGCCCCCGAGATGTAGCAGAGAGGACCCAGCTTTCAGGTGAGCTATCTGTGTGCTTCTGCTCTGTGAGTAACTTATCGTTTTACGCGATGTTTATGATTTCCACGCGCCTGGGAGCATGTCAAACCTCTGGCGTGGCAATAGCAAGGACTCGCTGGAACTGTCCACACAACAGCACAGTAGTAATCTAAAGCGGATGTGGTGAAGTGCAGGGGGACGTGGGGGACGTGCTGCGCCCGTTGGTGAGGTTAGCTTACATGCTATAAAGCTAGCCAGACGTTAGCACGGCTGCTGCACGCGCCGTCGCTTGATGGTACCTCGTTAGCCAGAACTTTTTCTCTTGTTTACGCGAGAATTACCGTTATAACGCGTAGGCTGTTTGGAATAGAGTGATAGTAGACGCTTTCTCCTTTCATGAAGTGTCGTATAAGCAGCACATTGGTTGTTTATATCGCCGTGAAGTTCCCGCTTTTCTCCCTTGTCTCCCTCGTGCCCCCCTTTTGTGTTACTGTGGTAACAGCGGCTAAGCCCGAGTGTTTGCTGCAAAACGAGTCGGTTCCGTGCGGGTCGAGCTCATCTTTCCGCTAATCTTGAGACAAAGCAGTGGAGCAAAGTACACCAGGCTTATCTGAGTCGTGCGGCGGCTCTGCACTCTTTCCCCGTGCCGTCAGACAGCCGAGGACGACACGCTGTCCCCGGTCCAGAATCATCCGTGATCATATCAGTCCGTCACCGATGACAGATCGTTCAACGCCACCCAGCCTCCGGAGGCATTCGACGCTCTTCAAACATAAACCATAAAAACTCACATGTACTTCACATTGATATGTCCGCCAGCAACCCCAAAAAAATGTAAGTTGAATAAACTGTTAAAAGAGCAGAAAAGTAGCTAGAAAGCACCCAAACATCGCAAACCTCCACGATGGAGGCAAAGGTAGACATTATATGATCAGAATCAATTACATCGCTTTATTAAGAACATTTTCTCAGGATTCGTCCATTAATTTGTAAGTTACTGCAAAATAAAAAATAAAAAATTCGCCCTATCTCGCATTGCTTAAAATGTTATTATGACGCCATGTCATGACGTTACGTCACAAAGATCTATCGTCTCTAAAAGCTATTTAACACAATTATGGAATCTGTAAACTTTTTCTTCAGATTAAAGCATTTAAACTGTCTTGTTTTGATTGTCAAAGACGCAGCAAATAAGTTCTTTCAACTTTAATGCAATCATGTTTTATTGACTGTCCACAATTAAGTTGCATGTAATAAACGCAGTTATAATGACTTTACTTAGCACAATTTTTTTATTCTAAAATCTTAATATTTCACCATTGCAATTTCCTTTTTTTTTAATTGTTAAAGATGCAGTTATTTGCATACAAAACGTAATGGAATGCAAAGGACATCTTCAGAGTATGTTTAAATGTTCAGGTAAGCGAAACGATTTTTCTGGTTCTATGGGAATGCCGTCATTCACATGTACAGTTTTCAACAGTGATCCTGATATATAATTAAATGACACAAACTCTAAGATGTACACTTGTAAGGCTAGATAACATTCCGTCAGTATAAATGCAGAATAGAAACACCACACAGGTTGTATTTGTCTAACATCAGCTAAACAGATGAACTAGAAGAAATACTTAAAATTCCACTTTATGCTTAAAAAAAAAAAGAAGAAAAGTTTGTTGGAATAGCAGAATCCACTTATGTCAACAATTTCCAACAAACTAAGTTGTGTTATATATATATATATATATATATATATATATATATAAATTTGATGGCATTAGTGCCAAACTTTTCAAGAATGTCGCATTTGAAGTGTAATCACTTTCTCATCGTTCCATATTTATGGCATGAGATTCTTTAGGGACCCATTCAGGACATTCTCAATTTACCCTTATAATTTTTAGTTATTCTCTTATTGCTTTTATTTTGTGTCTCCTCAGGTGACCTTTGTGATTTTAAGAAGTTGTCAGTTTAATTTGCACCTGCTAAGTTTAATTAATACATCTGCTGGTAACAATGCCACAATACTGAGTATCTGCTTCTGTATTTTGCCTTTGGGATAAATAAAGTGTCATCTGTAGCAGCTGGTTTCAAAACTAGAGTAAATTCAATTACGTCAGTTATCGTGATAAATTCTTAAACTTATTTGTCATTTTGTTCTGAATGTAAGGAAAAGCGGGTAAGTCGTGTCACATAATCCCCCTGCAAGCAGCACAAGTACTTGTTCATTCCTTAGTCAGACAGAGCGATGCATCACTGAGCTGGTCACTAGGATACTCAATATTCCCTAAGTTGGTTTGCTGTTTCCCTGTGGACTGTATGTTCTGACATACATTCTGGGTCAGGGTCAGATCTGCCACCAGGGAAAGTGCTCTTTTTAGTTTTAAACACACTTGCACTGGGAAGGTTGCCCTGGACCAGTCACCCACGCTGGATATATTTACCAGCGGAGCTGAAAGCTCACCACCTTGCGGTGTGTCTCACTTCAACCCATATCTGTGCCAACGCACGTTTTATGGCTGTGAGGGTATCCTGTGCCCAGTGATATAAATTCTACGTGTGTGGGGGGAAGCGGGGGCGTTTGGCTTAAATCCTAGCGTGGACGTTTCTGTTAATGCAGGGGTCAGTTGTCTTCTCATACCTCCGGCTTGATGATCTGGAGAGGGCGGAACTGTGAGAAAACAAATGAAGGGAGAAGGAGTGATGGGCTGGAGAAGACAATATGGTTGTACCAGAAGAACAGCCTAGGATACATCATTTAAGTGCTAACATCTGCTAGCAGGGGTTGGGATTATGCAATTCTATGAAGGCCCAAATCTATGTGAGCGGGGGAAACAAACACAAGGTTTGAGAAAGGTGTGGACTTTATTTAACGCGCTATTAAACTGTCTTGCAATTTTTTAAAAGTTGTGACCCAGGAAAACTCATCACTCACCGCTCTGTCACGGTACGGCAATGTGTCCTCCAGAATACCACCGAGGGCAGCAGGTTGGCTGACCCTGACCGGAAAGCCTAAAAACCCTCTCCTGTTTCCCTGGCTGCAGCACTTGATAAGGGACAGCATACTGTACATTACACGGAGAGCTCCTGGCTCAACCCGCAGCAAGTCAGGGGTCTTGTCACCACCCAATAGCTTTGTCCCCCTCACCCACTGCTCCACTGCTCCCTCTCAATGGTGCCTGTTGAGGTTCTGGGCCATACGACTCAATCTTGACGTCTTTCTACTGTAATAAGAAAATGAGAGTCCGTATAAGAACCAGGGTAGAAGGGGTGTGGCAGCTGCCTGTTTGTTCCAACACGGTATTTTACAAGACCTCATAACCCAAATAAGGGGTTTAGTGGAGTCCAAAACCTTTTTCCTGAGGTTCAGTAGATGATTTGTCCACTTTGCATATTTAAATTGCTATAAGTTGAGCGTTACTCTCATAAAGCTAATGACTTGTGCAACCGCGAGGTAAATTTAAAATAAAATGTCCAATCCATGTCATTTTTGAGAATGTAGTACAACCTGATGGAATATTTGTCGGACGCCTCCTCCTGTGAAAAATATGACGCTGCATATTACGGAGCAAATTCTGTAGCATATCAAATGTGTTTTTAGTGATAGTTTTCCTTTGTAGCAGACAGGAGAAGTAGTGTATCAGGTTTGTGATTGGCGTGGCGTTTCTCTTCCAGTGTGTACTTTCATAACTCAGTGTGTCATGTGAGGCTTTCATCAATCTCAAGCTGTCATGTTTGAGGGACGATCACATGGCCGCGTTCTCATTAGCTGGAATGAAGCTGTGAGTGGGGGAAGTCAAGTTGGATAAAAGGGGCTTGCCTTGCACTATATTGCTACTTGTGAATATTTAAAGCATTTCATTGTAATTGTTTAATATATACATATATGTTTTTTTAGCTTTAAACTGTAGGTTTCCTCTGTGTACGTCTGTGAATGCCGCAGAGCTGCCAGGGTTCAGTAAAGACGGCGGTTGTCATCAGGTTCCTATCTGGGCTATTTTAAGTGGCCACACTCGGGCTTCTCAGAAGTGCAGGGTCATGGTAAAGATATAATTTTACATAAAAGTTGCACACACATCTCACACATGCAGAGGCATTCTGTTGAGTGCTGGTATGTCCGCATAATGTCTAGTTAGACCTGCATGTCCTCTTTGTGAGGACACCGGTTCAAAATACGTCCGTGTCGAACAAGCCACTTTGGTCCATTCAGTCTGTTGGTTGGTTGTTAACCGATTGGCTGTCAGAGGTTTCTAGGTTACAGTTACAATTCTATAATCCCATAGACCTTTAGTGTGAGGAAGAACTACTGATTTAGTGTGAGGAAGAACCACTGATTTAGTGTGAGGAAGAACCACTGATTTAGTGTGAGGAAGAACCACTGATTGAGTGTGAGGAAGAACCACTGATTTAGTGTGATGAAGAACCACTGATTTAGTGTGATGAAGAACTACTGATTTTGGGAAAGGTCTGCTGCATATTTCTGACACTAGGGGAAACCTTATCTGATCTCTAAAGGTTTTTGGCCATAATTGCTCATACATTGGTCCAATATATTACCAATCTGGTGCATATGAATCGAGTGGAGGAGATCGATCTTGTATATAACACATTTTAGTCTAATGGTTCATAAATTAGTTACTAAGGGGAGCTTTTTTCTCTCGAACATGCTACTTCCTAGTCCTGGGCAATTCTGTCAGACGTACAGGCAGCCACTAAAGGGTTAACTCCAGCATCAGAGCGTAGGCCCGGTGCATGTTTATGTTGCAACTGCTTTATGTATTAAAATTCTGCAGAATCACTATACGTCAGAAATGAGATCATATATTCGTATGAATCGAGATTGCGATCTTTTCCAGATTAATTGCCCCGCTCTATCACTTCCTAAATGTTGGTCTGACTAAGTCCAAATGGTCATATGAACTGCCTGAAGGAGATCTAACTTGTATTTGTCATATTTTACTGCAGTTGTCCTTATTTCAATCACTAGCTGGTCTTTTTGCGCCCCCCCCCCAAAAAACAAAACAAAAAAAAAACAGTTTTGACTATATTATTATTTCAATTTAATATTTAATATTTTCTCATTAAGGTTGGTTTTTATTTAGAAAACTAATTTTCTCATCTGTAAGTCCAATCATTTTCTAAATTCCGCTCACATTAAATTGATAGGAGAGAATCTACACAATCATAATTAGGGTGTTTGCTAACCTCACAAGTTGTACAATGATGCAGCACTAAAGTTAATATGGACTGCAGAATATCTTGAGCAACGATAATCTGATGACACGTCGTTAGAAGAACTCACCCTTCTCAAATAAACACTAGCCGATAAATGTTGGTACAGCACATAAGAGAAAAACAAACTCAAACCCAAATCAAGGCCTCACCTGCAATACTTTAGACTCTATTAGTCGATGTGTGATGTGTTGAGTTTGGTATTTTGTGTACTCTAGATTCAGTCCAAAGTATATTCATATTTTTAATCCCATCATTTCTCTCAACATTTTGAGTCTGTTAGTGTCTTTTTCAACCTGGAGGATCTCTCTGGTACTCTGTGAAGATCACTCCCATCAATGCAATGCTGAATGTTTGTTGACTTTCCTATTTCACCTAGAAGTTAAGATTACCAATTTGCGATTTACACATGACCTTATTTAGTAAATCACAAAGTGTTATCAACTCAGGGCAAACAGCCAAATGTCCTCAGACAGAAAGCAGCATGATTAGTTCATCGGCTGGGAACCTGAAAGTCTCCAGAGAGAGAATCAGAGTAGAGACCGGGTGGGGGAGGGGGGGTGACAGAGGCCGGATGTGCTGGCTGACAGCATGATCACTTTGCCTTTATGCCGAGAAATCAATAATGCCTGTCACATGACGCTTTTTTGATCGCTAAATGGAGCAAAGAGAACAGAACGTTGCTTTTGAGGTGCAACGCTTGTTTGGGTTGTGCCACTGTGAGGGCGAACGAAGGGAACTTGGTCAACACTGATTTCTACACAGCTGTCACCACCCCTGTCAAGTTGATGATGCAGTCATGTGATTTTTGTGAGACACAGTCACACTTTCATCACTCCCTTTTCGTCATGGGTTGCTTATTCAGGAGTTGTGACACAGACTTGGGCTCCAGCGTACAAAGAGTCATCAGATGATGCACACACAGTGTAAAGACATCTTGTATGCAGGTGTAACTCATGTCAGGATCTGCAAAGGACACGAAGCAACCCCCCAAATATGAACACTTCCTCAAACTTTCTTCACTCCATTCTTATTGCTTTACAAACAGCTTTAAGTTTGTTTTTGCCACGTTCAGTAGAGGCACCAGCAACTATGCAGGTAGTCAGGTGCTGCTCCGGTCACGTGGGCAAACTTGCCATCTTGTTGTCAAAAAGAGTTTAGCTGGAGAAGAACTTGATGTTGTCTGCGACAGAAAATGCCTGTTCCCTCTCTCTGTGTTGCCTGACCCTTACACATCAGCCTCATCATGCAACTTTTCCCACGAGGCAGACCTAAGACCAGAGAAAGTGCTTTATAAGGCCAGAGATGTTAAAGATTAGGTGAGGATTGCTTTTTCTTTTCTGTCGCCCTGGTGGTCCATATCTATAAGCAGCGATGTACTTCCATCGAAGGAATGTAGCATGACTGCACAAAAGCTTGCACTTTACTCAGACGTGTCTAATTGTGTCTTAATGACTAGAATTTAGCATGTGATGCATCATGTCGTCGGCGAGGTGCAGGGACGGACGTGTGAAACGTATAACCAAACACACCGTCGCTATGTAAATAAGTTTAAACCAAATGAGATATAGTTCTGTCGGAGTTTCTGCGCAGCGTTCTGTCGTGACGGGTCATGTCGGCAGTCATCACTTGCAGAGGTGATGAAGTGCTGCTAGTAATGTAGCCATGCTTATAACTGGTGGAGTACAGCTCTCAGAAAAATTACAAACTACCACAGACATCTGTTATAGAGCGCCGTAAACAGTCTGCAGATGTTTCAGGGGTTGTGGCGAGAGAGGGAGGTTTCTGGGATCAGGGAGTAGACGGATGTCAGACACGTCCGGCCAGGATCAGTAATGGATGCCTCTCCTTTTTTCAGTCTTTATATTATATGTCAGAGTGAGTGATTCCTTTTTCTTTTACCTCCTGGAATTGTTTATCAATCTTGAATGTTCTATAACACCACTGTTTAAAATCTTTCCGCGAACCCATCATGGGAGATAAGGTGTGGAGTGTTTAGAAAACCGTTACTCCGATTGTTTATGGTTGTGGTGAACAGCATCAACCAACAGTCATAATATAATTACTTTATAGTCACACATATTAACTGTACATACATAAACGCACGCACACAATATACACACACACACACACACACACACACACACACACAAACTGTGACATTACATGCAGAAACAAATACACAAGAATTTGTTACATAAGTGCCAGGAAAAGGTCCGATTTGGTCCAAATTGGCCGTATATGAATCGACTCACGGAGATCTATCTTATATTTCAAACAGTATTTATGCTAACTTTTATTATTTCAATACTAAATATTTATTATTTAGTCACAAAGGGTTCTTTTTTATAAAACATTATTTTTTTTCTGACATACCTTCACATTTAAGGGGATTGCTTATACAACACTTTTTGCGAGCTTATGCTTAGTTTTCCTTACATTTTCATTAACGGAAATAGAATGACACATTTCTCGACTGTCTATAATCTGAACAATGATGCATCTGCATAAAAACAAAGCAACAGCAACAAAACCGGAATCGATACCTGGGAAGCTCTCTCTTATTAGAGAGTGATTGCTTGTTTCCCTCCTCTCACCCTCTCTCTCTCTCTCTCTCTCTCTCTCTCTCTACTCATTTTGTTCCTGTAAATACTTCAACAGTAAAGCTTGTTTGGGAAAGATTGAGAGAAGGGGATAGCCGACACAATAGACGGGGGGACGAATAGAGTGGGATTAAGAAAGGACGCGGGAATAACAAATCCCCCCCTGTCATTCTCTTATCACGGTGTTTCCTGGCGTTCAGCAGCGGCAGCTCACTGCTGTCGCTGCCTCTGTGCCGTCCAGCACACACTGAGCTCCTGAGATCACCTGACAGTCTCATGTTGTTGTGTGAATTTAGTTCACCGCTATTCTTAGACCCTGCTTTGGCTTAGAGAGGAGAGGAGAGGAGAGAAGGGGAGAGAAGGGGAGAGAAGGGGAGAGGGCCCGGGAAAGACTGGCAGGCACACAATGATACCCAGGTAGGAGTCTGTAATATTTAAGCAGGCATATGTGCATCCCGGTGGGCACACTGGTGTCAGTCAGAGGAGGTCTGAAAACAGTTAGTCTTGTTTAGAAGTTTTACTCTCTGTCCCCAAACGGGGAACCCGGGCTGTTTTCAGCTGGTCCTTGTTTTAAGCGTTGGGCATTGTGATGGTGACAAAGATTGATTTCATCATCTGAGGTCAATGTTGCACCACGAAGAATGTTTGTTTGTACTTAAACAACAGTGTACCATATCGTGACTTGGTTTGGCGCCATAGGTCAAGGAGTTTCTGTTTTGACATATCTATATTAGTTTTGTTGAGGAGGTTGGCGAAGTGTCGCAGTGGTTAGAAGGAGTCCGTGTCCGTCCTGTTTAGGTGTAACCTAAACTGCCAGAGGCTTTCATGCTGGATCAACAGGTTGTTTGAGGAAATATGTGCCTGTAAGTTTGTAGGTTAGAGTATTATTTTAGTTATTTAAGGCTCACAGAAGAGAGGTGAAGGAAGGTCGAACATGAAGTCATGTGCTACTTTTATGAATGACTCTGCTCCTCTGTAAATACCGTGACTGTCACAAGCTCATTGATGGGATGCTTCCTCCTTTGCATTTGCTTCACCTTTCCTTCAAATGTCTTTCTTTTGCAAATGCTTTTGCCTTTCCCATTCGTTATATCTTCTTTGTATTAGCAAGTCTGTTTTCCCGCTTTTCCCTCCATCGGTCTCCAATGCTAGCTTCATTCTCTTGCCCTTAGTTTCTCCAGTTGATCCCAGCTTTTGTTCTTTCTCTGTTCTTTTACTGCTGCTACTGCGATGAAACCTGTCTCATTTAGGCTGTTTCTTTAACTTACTTTAGGAACAGTTTTCACTCTTTATGGATTCTCTTAAAAGGTTCTGTGGGTTTTTGCAGGTTTTTTAGTTTTCTGTCCCTGACAATGCCCATTACTGATCTCTCTCTCACTCTCTCTCTCACTCTCTCTCTCTCTCTCTCTCTCTCTCAACCTGGTGTCAAATTAAGCAGATATTCCCTGGACTGGTGTGAAAACGACACATTATTTTAGTGAAGCAATAGTTGCCCGTAAACAAAATGAACGCAATAACACAACACTCGAGAACACTGTGATAATTGAGAATTCTATTTGATCGGCTTATATTGGCTTGAGAGATGTTTATACTAGTCATCATTGGTTGCAAAAAGGACTATTAAGGTGATTTTACTTTCTCATGAAATCAAAACAGTTGAATGGTGTATCAAAGCGGAAGCATGACACATCGTACTCTGACCAGATAAAAAGTATTGGCACCACAAAGCGCAAAGACGGACTAAAACACTAGGAGAAAATAGCTGTGGATTATAAAATAAATAAATGCATTTTCGCTGTACTCTTCTTGTTTGCTTTCGTATCGCAAAACAATCTTTTAGGCTTCAGTCAGCCATCTTTTCTGACAATACAGTCACAATAAGTCTCTCCCAGCCAACCTCACATCAATACTTTTCAGAATTTACACAGGGACATGTTACAACAGACTCCTACAACATGTTACAAATAGGCCGAACATAAAATGTAGACTTCGTCAAAAAACAATGCCATAACAATAATCTCCAGAAGTCTTTGTTGGTTAGATGCCCGGTACTTATCCAGTGAAGCACCTTCCCCCAATACAGTTATTTAATAGAAGTTAATTGTTTTCACCTCTGGGTTGGCAGGGCGTAATTGTGCTGTGTGTGACAAGCAAAATCCACGGCAGCAGACCGATTACAACGAGATATATGACAACTTAAAACAGTCACTATGCTTCTCATCATACACACAAATCCATTAGGTGGTCCTAAACCCACACAATGCAATTTGATGGCATTATGTCAGCCGACCATGCATTATCTCACCCTTTTATTACTGGGTAAGGGGTTCAGTTTCCCCCAAGATAGAAGCTAGGAGGGGTAAACTGAAGATGATTCTGTATCATGTTAAAACGTTCCTTCTTATTAAATGTCTGGGCCTATAGGAGCCCAAAGAACCGATGGAGTTTGTGTTGCTAACTAAGGGAAGACAGGAAAGGAGTATGACTCTGAACACGGGTCTGGATTCTGCCTGCTGAATCAAAGACAACGGGAGCGGAAGTGGTGTTACAAAAACGACTATGATGCCAGACATCACTTTTAACAGTTTAACATTTCCTGCATGGACTTTAGGATCTAATGTCATAGTAGTGGTGGAAACTTGGAGGCCACTTCAGAAAGTTTTGCACTTCTAATGAGATTAGCTTGTTTCTTATCGAATATTGACCCAATAAAAATACATTTTGACATATTTACAATGTATTAACCAACATTACAGCTCATTGGCAACATAGTAGCTATATATATATATATATAAATATATATATATATATATATATATATATATATATATATATATTGTGATACCAGTGTTTGGTTGATAGTATCTGAAATGAAGGAAAATGCACACATTCAATCTCTATAACCCCCCCCCCACTCCAGCTCATCCAGACTCACTGACGAAGAATTTAAATGAACTTTTGAATGTGGGCGTCACTCTGCTATTTTGTTTATGAGTGAAATGGACTTAGCTGTACCTTTCCAGCCCTCCCTGCCAACCCATTTACTACAAACACTTGTGTTTCGGGAGCCTCCCGGCCCCCCAATAAATCCTATAATTAGAACCAACTGATGTCCATCTGCCTGACCCATTTATCCGTCGGATCAGACTGAAATCCTCGACTGTTTATTTGTCGGTCCAGTCCAATATCATATTTATAGCACCAACTAAATCAACCAGGAGACATTTTCCAAAAAAGCAGGGTGGACTGCCAGAGCACCAAGAAGCCGCCCTTGTACCCACAGCCAGAGTCAACTGTGCAACATCCTTCACTATATTTCATAAAATGAATGAAACCACAGTATATGTAACAACACCCCCCAGAACCCATCACTTAACAGTCCAGTTGTTAACAGAGGAAATAAACACCCAAAACATAAGCTATATTACTTTATAATGACTGCTCTTGAGTTGATTGATGGCAGTTTGTGCCAACTTGAACAGCCAAAAACTGAAACATCTTTGGCTTTCTCTGCCAATAATTTGTTGCAAACATATTTTTAAGAAATATGTGAACAAACTCTGTCTTTAGTTTGATATTCATCTCTGGGAAGTTACAAAAATGTTAAATAAGCCTCTATCAGAGTGTAGATCAGACTTTATATATCCTGTTCCTGTTTAGCTTTGATCTTCAGATTTGTTAATTGGACCAAAGTTCATCATCAGCTGACACGTAATGGGAACCTTAAATTATCTGGTCGTTCATTTGCTGGTATTGAATACATCGTGTATCTCTAATATTAGCAAAAAGTACACAAAAATCTCACAACGAACAACCGTTTTCTTACGTATTCACGACTGCAACATTCAACATCTACTGTCTCTGTGGTTGCATATAGAATACGTTCTTTATTTGGGAGAGAAGCTTTAGCCGTGGTTCTATTCATGGAAGGAAGCTTCAGTCAAATTTAGGAATGTACAGTAGGGATGAGCTGCAAGTTCAGTGCTGGCAGATTTTCTTTCTTGAGTAGCTGCTTCATGGTTGGGCTGTAAATCTGTCGGGGTTTATGTCAGGTCATCTTGGCGTGGGTTTGTTACTCCCCACTGTTTTAGGTATGAGATGGATGAAAGGTAGCTACAGCACGGCGGATGTTGGCTCTGCTATGACCACTGATGATGCTTTGACAGTTTTTCTAAATATCTTGGTACGTCATTTCAACTTTTAGGCTGTTTTGTAGTGATAGATACGTGGATACTTTGCTGACACATCAAACTAAGCCTACAAGCGCCGGCCGAATGATCGGTGCACCTTTACTCCTGTACTTTTTCATGGAGTCTATTTCTCTCTTGGTAAGGTTTGACAATGTTAAGTCAAAAGAGTGTGATTTAACTCGGTGTGAGGTTGTACATATTCATATTCTTCTTCTTGGTTTCAACTGACTGATCTCTGATCCATTTATTTGTATTAAGTGAATGAATTTCTCACACCTTCTATTTGCCCATCTGCCTATTTCTTCACCATGTTTGTTACACTTTTCTCCCCCCTTTTTTTTTTAAGCTGGCCAATCCCCCAGTTGGACCCCAGTCAGATCAGGCTGATAGTCTATCAGGACTGCGAGAGGCGCGGCAGAAATGTCCTCTTCGACTCCAATGCCAAGAAGAGGGGCACAGAGGAAACTTCCATCACAGTGAGTTTACCGTTTAATGCATCATTTCACAAGAGCTTTCTTGGTGCTGTAGAAAAGACACTGCCTGTCCGTGTTTGTGGTAGTATCAGAGGTCAACTGGATCAGGAGACCGTCCATCCTGTTTATTATACTTCCCGAGGTCAGTCACTTAAATACACAAAATTTTGATATTTGGTATGACCAAAGCGGAGACTAGCGACTGATACTGTAGGAGTGATACTGTAGGAGTGATACTGTAGGAGTGATACTTTAGGAGTAGGAGTGCACCTCAAACCTGCAGGACGCCCAGCCTCTTCATCATTATTTTAAAACGTCTCTAGTGAACGAATAATGGGATTTGACTACAAGTGGGTTAGTCCCATTCCAGGTTTGTTTTTCATTCTGACTGTATAAAAGTCCACTCTACAAATAACTTGTCACCTTTTCCGGCTATAACTCGCCCAACTATCTCTCCCTGTCAAAGTGCTGTCTTTGTGTCCCTCGGTGGTCACAGGAGCCACTGTTGATTAATGGTGAACACACACCATGCCAACATGACCGTGACCAGGGTTTGGTTCCGGCATTGCAGGCAGGGTGTGTTGCAACAATAGTTTTAAACACACTAATTATGTGGTTTCTCTACTATCATTGGGTGTACAGCCTCGCCCACATTTGCTTGTCACCTGATTTCTTTTCCTTTTTTTTCTTTCCTGTAAACAAACATGTCTGTCATCGGCCCTTTTAAATTGGAATGACGTTTCCATTCTATTCATTGAGCGGCTGTGTTGTGTTCCTGTTTGAGCCCAAACACATTGTTCTGGTGCTCTAATCTTTAACGATAATAGTCTCAGGTGACAGTCCATCTGTGGGTGTTCCTTCATCCTGGCATGACAACCGTCCGTCCGTCCGTCATTCTTTCTGACTGGTTTGGTCCGTCTCTGCTCTCTTTCCACTTTCCTCCTATTCTCATAGCTGGTATCTATGTGGGTCTCTGTTTACTCTCTCCTAGTCTCGCTTTGGGTCTCTGTTTACTCTCTCCTAGTCTCGCCTTGGGTCTCTGTTTACTCTCTCCTAGTCTCGCCTTGGGTCTCTGTTTACTCTCTCCTAGTCTCGCCTTGGGTCTCTGTTTACTCTCTCCTAGTCTCGCTTTGGGTCTCTGTTTACTCTCTCCTAGTCTCGCCTTGGGTCTCTGTTTACTCTCTCCTAGTCTCGCTTTGGGTCTCTGTTTACTCTCTCCTAGTCTCGCTTTGGGTCTCTGTTTACTCTCTCCTAGTCTCGCTTTGGGTCTCTGTTTACTCTCTCCTAGTCTCGCTTTGCTCAGAATCGTTCTACAGCTCCAGGTATGCTTTATTTTTCGTCTTCCCAAGTCTCTTTGTTTTTCTCTCACGCTGCTTTGCTATAATGCTGCGATGAAGACCCTTCCCTGCGACGTCTTATTCTGTTGTCATTAAAACATTCTTTTCCCTGAATTGTGACGACGCCCACACCTGTTGTCCCTGTCATATTAGAATAAATAGACAAAATGTCAGAAAAACATTTATTAAATTACAGCGTCTGTGCCGTGGGGGGCCGGGGAAAGAGGACACAGGAACCCCAGCCTCCCCTTTAGGCAGGCTTTAATAGGAAATCCCTCTTGACTGGAGTGTTGACGGGAGACACAGGTGAGGTCTGAGGTGCACAGTACAACAGCATGTCATTTATAATCTTTTGTGTAAACCAAATACATTAAAGTCACATTAAACAAACAAACCTGTTAATGTAAAAAAACAACAACTAGGGCTCCATTTTCAAAACAAGAGGAAACTCATTCACAAAATAGTTTGTCTTTCCCCGCCCTCTTGGAGCAGCGGCGCCCTCCCAGACGCCTCTGGGCACAAGCAAAGAGACACAGTTGATTAAATCATTTAAATGATCAAAGAGTTTGTTTTTCCATTCGTCACGTCCTCAAACAGCGTGTAATCCGCCGCTGCGTCTCATCATGCGCCTAGTAGGACTGGAGTATTTTGGAATCTGAAAAAGCTTCTGGTGTGAGTTCTTCTTCCCCATGAACATGTTATAATAATAATAATAAACATAAAGTGCATCAGACAAAACATCAAAAACCAGCGAGAACCGGAAAAAACAAAGCCTGACGGAGGTTTCCGATCTCTCAATGTTGTTTATCCGACTGTTTACCTCTTTATTTATTTGGGGGGAAAAAGTTCAATAACATCCAGTGAGGATGAAGCACATGCTGAGATCGGCTTTTTCTCAATTTATGCAAATTAACTCTTACCAAACTTCTTTTTTCTTTTCTTTTTTTTTTACAATTCCAATTGTTTAAATTGAAGGTGGAGCTCTCTTTCTTTTGTGCACCTGCCATGTTCATGTCTAAGGCCCCAGGTCAGCTCATTGTCATATCCATAACCCTGCCATCATACGGATGCAGACAGACACGTAGGACCGGTGTCACATGACTGCCTGGTTGTTTACCGTCTGTTTGGTCATCTTTCTCAGCTCATCATGTTGGTTAATGGAGCCCCTCCATTTGAACGGGTTATTGTGATTGGTTTATGGGTTCTCATTCTGTTGCTCTCGTTTTTCTGTCAACTCGGAGGGATTTATTTTAGAAAGATCAAATGCAGGGGGGGAAAAAAACACAGAGGTTCAGAGAGAATTAGGATAAGAGAAACAAGGATGGAAAAGATGCAAAAAAGTTCAGGTGAGAGTTGAGAATGAAGAATAGTGGGTTGTGGGGGAGAGCTGGGAAAATAATGAAATGTAAAGAGGAAGAAATAGAAGAGAATTCTGGTCCAGGAAACATTCCAGCATGAAAAGAGAGGCAGAAAGTAGCAGGAAATGGAAAGGAATGAAGTTGAATTGGTGGAGGGAGGAGGAGGAGGAGGAGGAGGGGCGGGGGGGTGATGATGATTGCAGTTCTGCTCGATCACGAGTTCCTGAAAGAGTCATATGCTTACGGTCACATGCTGCTGGCCTTGGTGTACACACCTCACACTGCACTGCAGCAGATACACACCCATGTACACACTCTGAACACACACTCTGAACACACACTCTCACCGTGCCTTCATGAGCATGAATACGTCCGTGTGCACGTCTGACAGAATGTCTCCTACTAATGAGAGGAGAATGAAGAATGTAAACAACCCCTTGTGAACGCGTCTGACTTCACAATCCTTCACAATCCTTCACAATCCTTCACAATCCTTCCTCTCCCGCCTGTTTTTGGTCACTTTCTGCCTTCCTCCCTGTTTTCTTCTTGGTTCTGTTTCTCTTACGTCCTCAGCGACGGTGGTTTCAAATGAGCCATTACCACAGCCTCGCCACACACACACACACACACACACACACACACACACACACACACACACACACACAAAGGGTGTGTGCATTCTCTGTGTCCTCTGCTCCCCACCCTCCCAAACGCATTCCTCTTGAATCGTCTGCCAAGTGGAGAAGGCACATGACACAAGCTGATTGAGCTCCCATTGCTTTTAGTTTGCTGTTTACCCGAGGGCCTCAGGGTTTATAGCTTCAGTTCTAACCGGAGCAATTCATCTTCCTCCATGTTACACACAAGTGTAATCTTTATGGGTGTAGGGTTATTTCTTACAATGTTGGGGAATCAGTGAATTAAATGAGAATATTTTCACATGTTGAGAGTTTTCTGTGTTTATGTCTCTGTTGATTCAACAATATTCATTAGATAAGATCATGTCCGAAGAAGACGAGGGCGCTGGCTCAATGTTGTTGCATTACTTGCTATTTCCTTGTTATTTAGCTGCTTAGTCTCCAACTATGTATCATGAGGCTGGGGAGTAAATGAACAAGAAGCTACTTTTGTAATTTTGTCATTGCTTTGTATTTAGTGAAGAGATGTTTGTAGACTTTTCTAGATGTGACGCGAAAGGCCCCAAAAATAATTGACAGGACTGGTAAAAAAAAAAAATATATATATATATATATATATATTTTTTTTACCAGTCCAATTTTTTTTTGGGGGGGGGGGCATTGTGTATGTGTTCTGACCCGTTGAATGACTGTACCCCTCGTCCTCCCTGCGGTTCGTTTCCTTAATCCCATTGAATGACATTTTCAAAGTGAAAATAAAAGTTTGTAAGCCTCGTTCAGTCCATCACATGTTCTATGTCGGCTTTTTTCGGGGACTCCAGGCCTCGTTGGCTGGACCAGTGATGTTGCTAGCTTTAACCACGCTGCCAACGTCAGCTTCTTCAAACTTGCTATGTTCCTTGGGGCGATTCAAGTTGAAGTGTGTGATTAAGTTCGCTGGGCAAAACATTTTAGGGGTTTTTCCTCCACGGCTTAATTTATTCTTACTGGTGTTATAAATTGCAAGCTTTGTGTTTTCGTTTTTTCTTACTTGTGAGATGTTTGGAGCCGTGGAAGCACGGGATCGGCCGAAATTAGGCTGCTCGGCCGACGCACCTCCAGGATTAACCTGTTTTTGCTGTAACCGCTGTGGCGGCCTGTGTTCATGACATCTGGCATATAATGGTCTGTTTTTTTTTTCTTATGCCCATAGAGCTCTGAGGGCCAGGTGAAAATGTTCGGCAAATGCTGCCAGCTCCGCCCTACGGGAGGCAGCAGCAGTTCCCTGGACAGCTCCTCCTCCTGCACCTCTGAAACGAAGGAAAACAAGGAGCAGGGCCTTCGCTTCCAGGTGACGTGTATCTGAGTGTTCTATGCAAAATTGTAACTATATCCTCCTCTGCAGTTTGTCTCATGTGAAGCAGGCACGCAGCGAAAACCCGATTGTCTGTGAAACATCCAGGGCCAGCTGGAGTGCATATCTAAAAACATGTGCTCTTCCTCACCAGGGCTCGAGGTGTTCCTCCGATGTGGTAATGCTGGGAGAAATGATGTTCGGCTCCGTGGCCATGAGCTACAAAGGCTCGACGTTAAAAATTCACCAGATCAGGTAGGAAGAGAGGAGATTCCTCTCTGGCTCTCCGTCTGCTCATGCAGTAACACAGTTTGGTCTTAAGTTTATATATTTAATATGGAGATCTGTGCCACCAATGATGGCGTGATATACGCTTTCAACGCCTGCGTGAGATTTGTTAGTGGATGTTGTCATTGTTTTAGTTGCATTCGCTCAGCTACACAGTAAAATGAGAGAGAAGGGGAAGGAGACAAGAGGGGCGGTTTAGGATTGAGGTGTAACAATGAGGCGAAGACTAGGCGAAGGAGGTTGACTGTGAAAGAGTGACTGACACTAAGTGAGCGCCCCTGCTGATGACCTTTGTCCTCTGCGTTATCGTGTCAGATCGCCACCGCAGCTGATGCTGAGTAAGGTGTTCACCGCCCGGACGGCAGGCAGCGTGTACGGCAGCCTCAACACGTAAGAAACACACACAGCCGCTTCTCGCTCTGATGCCCGCCGCAACTTCTTTCATAAGTCGGCACTCGCACATCTCTTCATCTTTCCCACTCCTCCTCTCCATCTGTCTCCTCCTGCTCCACCAGAGATCCAGCCTCTGCTGCTCGTCAGTCTGTGTTCAGCTGTTTAGTTGAGCAGAGCTTCCCCCCCGTTGTACATTTAATCTGTGTCCAACATGATTGTTCAAAGGGTATGTTTGTTAAAATCAGAATAAAATACATTTATCTGTTTTATGGTTTCATCATCTGCAGGTTGCAGGACAGCCTGGAGTTCATCGGGCAGGACAGCAACACCCTAAGGCCCGATCAAAACACGGGGACCAATAGTCTTCTAGGAAGCATCGGTAACCACAGAACAGAATTACCCACAACCCCCCTCCACACTGCCTTCCTCTCGGTTCATTTGGGAGAGAAGTCGTAGAGCATGCACAACTCATACATGTTGTTCAGTTTGTTATGTCGCCCCGGTAACGGCTCTTCTGACTTCCTCTCAGAATAACCTACCGACAGCTTCATGGAGAAATATTTGACTGTTATTTATAATTTTAGAACAAATGCAACTTGAATGTCCTCATCTGTTTGTTTTAAATGCTAGAGGTTGATTGGCAGAACTGTTGGTTTCTCTCCAGCTCCCTCCTTCATGTTCCCGTACGAATACAAACCGCCTCGGATAGACTTTGCCAACAGCTCTCCCTCGCCGGTGCCCAGCGTTAACCTCTCAATAGATGGAGGAATTTCAAACCGGCCTTTCAAGCACATATTTTCACAGCAACTTAGCGGAACTAAATATTATCTCATAAAACACTCTGCGTGTTTCTGCCGTGACTAACGATGGCTTTATATCAGAGGTCATCCATTATATTTGTCCCAGCAGACAAAGCGTCGGACACTTCAGGAAGTTAAAATAGGATTTGTTTCAAGCCTTATTAGCCCAATATGTTTCCAGTTCTTTGAAAATGTTCCTGGTCTTCATTGACGTGCATCAGAATGAAGTCCCTTATAGACAAACGTGGGGGATTCCTTACCTCGGGAGTTATCTTCTTTGATCTCTCCCGTCGGCTGGTGCGGCTCCAGGATTCACAGCCTGGCAGCAAAATCCGTTTCCGTCACACGGGTGACTTTGAATCACAGACTCATTTCCAGGGTTCAACCATCTACTTGATGAACACTCCCAGGATGAACACAGCCTCTTCTGCTCTGCCTCTCTGAATTCAGTCAATAACATGTACAGTAAATATGAAAGTAAATTCTCCTCAGGACATTTTGCTGCTACTAAGCTACTCTTTTACCACAGATTGGTTACCTTGTTCACATAAACACTAGAGGTGCACCGATTTACATTTTCTTGGCAGACCACCGATTGTAAAGTCTGACCGGCCGACACCGATTTCCGTCATTCTGATTGTTTTTCCCATTAGAGTGTAAAAATCATAATGAGTAATGTATTTTAAGTTCTCTTACTCTGAAGGAACTTTTAAGCCTCGTTCAGTTTGTTCTTTGTTCTGTGTTGGCTTTGTTCAGGGACTTCAGGGTTCTTGGCTGGTTCTAAGCTCCTGTTAGCGTTAGCCGCTCTAGTATTGTTAGCTGCTCCGCTAACGTAAGCTTAACTTGCTGTATCCTATGTATCCTCGGGGTGATTAATTATAAGTATGTTTTAGGTTTGTTGGGACAAACAACAGATTCCTTCGTTTTCTCCTTACTGCTGTTACAAATTGCGAGCTTTGTGTTTCTTGGTTTACTTGTGAGACGTTTGGAGGCGTGGCAGCTCATGCGCGGTGTGTGTGTACGGCGCGTGCAATCGGCCTCAAATGAGGCTGATCGGGCAATTTCATCAAAAATAGGCCTCCCCCCGCTGAACGATGGGTGCAGCTATTATAAACACACATGCAAGTCTGGCTTTGTGTATGAAGTCTCCTAACAGAATGAAGAATGTAAAGAGCTGTTGGCAAATTCTATCCTTCTGTCAGTGTCCTCTTGTCATCCTCACAGAAAAGACAACGGACTATTTCACATCAGATTCTCTGATAAGCTGTGTTTTCTGTGACTGATGCCACCTTCCTGCCTGCCTTACTGACCAACTGACCAACTGGTCATTATTTCATTTCAGACTAAAAAAAAAAGAAGCTACTCCTAACTATGTTTCATGTTGTTTTTTTTGTCTCATTTCCCTCTTCTTCCCTTTCTTTCCTCCACATGTTTTTTTTTTATTTTTTTTTATTTTTGTGCCGCACAGGATTTTCTCAACTCTGCAGCCCTCGGCGGGCCTTCTCAGAACAGGGCCCTCTGCGGCTCATCAAGAGCGCATCTTTATTTTCAGGTTGGCGTTTCAAACTGGCCACGGCTCTTGTACGGGTCGCCAGTTGCATGCGTGTGTGTAGGTCGTAGTTGCGGTAGGAGGGGAGCTCGCTAGCCGCGACTCCCGGCGGCCGCATGTCTGCGTGGTGATTCCTGCGCTGGAAGTGGTAGCTGTGGCATGCAACCTAACCCGGGTCAGATATAAGCTGCAGGATACATTCACCGAGACGGTTCTGGTGCCGGATCACCTGAAATACCTCAAACCAAGTAAACTGAAACTTTAAATTAAACAGACGTTGGTGTTTATTTCCAAATACACTCGCAGTAAATACAACCTCAAACAAACCTTTAACTGTACGAGGAAGACGATTTTATTTCTGAAGTACGTTTCATTATACGTGAACTCCTTTATGCAAAAACAAACAGTAAAAAAAGGAAAAGAAAAAAGATGAGATATCTGCCAGCGCTATCTGACCCAGGTTTGTTACACATACAGACGTAGTTTGCATGCTCTCCTCACTGGTGTTTCTGGTTGTAGTCGTAGTGGAAGATTCTGCAGCTCCTCCTCCTGTTCCTCCTCCTCCTCCTCCTCCTCGTCTCTGTGCTCTTTACTCATAGCCTCGCTTGTCTTGTGATGTTTTGACGCTTGAGCAATGACTTGAGGCTAAGTTTGTTTTAACCATCCACTGTCACAATGTCTTGAATATTCTGCTAGAGTTTAGTCAAGTTTGTGTTTTTGTTTTTATTTTATAAGCCTTTGAAGATGCGGTATAAATGTTCCTGAACGCACATGCAAACAATCAGTGGCGTCTCTGCCCACAGGTTGACGGTCGCACGCTCTTAGAGGCTGCTGAGCGCCGCAGAGCTGCTTCAATCAGGCAGCTGATTGGGCGAAATGCTCATAAGAGAACGATGTTTAATAATTCAATAAAAATCTAGACATAAAAGACTTCATTTGTCAGCAACACGCCCGTCAGACAGAAACGCAACAAAACTGCGTTGACACGGCCCCGGGTAAAATGATTTTATTTTCCTTAGGGTCAAAACACAAATATTCCCTTCAACAAAGGGATTTGAGAGATAAATCTAAATAGATTTAAAAAAAAAGAGAGTTAACTATACAAGACATTTTAAAGTGCTGTTCAGCCGGCAGACAAATATCACGCTTTTTGTTGTGGAAAATTGCAGGAATAACAGTAAGTGATAAAGATGTGCAGCATATATCGCAAAATAATAATAAAAATAAAAAAGACTTTTTTTTCGTAAGTCGATGCAGAGGGAGGAAACAAACTTCTTTTTTTTTAGTGACCACTCAAATTCTTTTCATCCATCTTCATCACATTATCAGAGATAAGACAGATGACAGAAGCTTCCAATGATCCCCCCCCCCCTTCTCACGGGGATGTAAACATATGCCCTTGCTGTAGTAAAAAGGGTGTCACACCTACAATTCCGTTCAGGGCGGCCTAACGTTGGTATGGCATGTAGTTCTGTCAGTTACGCAATGTTGGTATGTTCATAAAGTTCACTGTGCCCCCCACACATACACACACACACGCGCGAACGCTTTGCTAAAGAAGCTGGCGTGGACCTGCTCATTAATCTTCTCTGCTGTACATTGAACGCGTTGACACGTTTCCCGTTTTAACCCAGAGTGTCTCCTGATTTCAAAGTAGAAGATTCGTCCTGCGTGTGTTTGGTGCCGGGTCGAACCCACATGTAGGATTTATGTGGATCGCAGCCCGATGGCGCCACAGTCGTTAGGAATAAGCAGCGAGTCCTTTTCTACTCTGTTAAACAACATATTAAAGCTATTACCAGGAGGTGTACTTCTTCAACTGTACGTGTTTGTAAACCGGTAGCTCAGCTTTTAGATGGTAGAGCCGTGAGCTGCTCCTCAGATCAGTGGAGCATCATCAGCATGCCTGGTGCTCTACTTTACAGATTCCATCCTCTGTTGTCTGTAATCCACCTCATTTCATGTCTTCTGCCTCTTTCCTTCTCACTTCCTCTCTGTCATCCATCTACTGTGGAATTCTTCTCCCTCGACCCTTAACCCAACCTTCACCCTCTCTGTCTCTCTCTGTCTCCCTCCTCTCTCTCTCCAGGCCACAGTCATCCCATGGACATGCCGGGCCGAGGGCTCTACGACGAGAGGGACAGCGGCATCGCCAGATCAGGTGAGTTAATGAGAGTAGGAGGCAAAGCCTGGATTGACCCACATTCCCACACAGCGTTCGGACACGAGCTTTGAACGAGCTTCACGTTTGCTCTTTCTGGCCGACGATGGAGGTGAAAGGATTAATAAATGAGGAAATGACTTGACTTGTTAGGCTTTTGGAGCCTCTCGTTGTCGCCCCTTACTCCTCGCACGTGGCCCAGCGTTTTCACTGATGCCGCCGGTTTGGTCCTACCTGGATAATAACGGACGGCCACTGTCGGCGTCACCCCTCAAGGTCAAGAGACTTTAACCTCTGCTGCTTCAGCTGCCGCTTCACTTCTGTGGCACGCTGACGCACAAGGTTTTCCATTCATTCAGACGACACGTGGGTTCCTCCCGCTCGAGGCTGACTGGAGGGCGTAAGGAGAGGGAGGGGATTGGATGGAGGCTGAAAGACATTATTTCTCCCCCTCCTCTCCAAACCCTCTGAAGAACATCTAAAGTGTGTCGGCCCACAGAAAATGGGTGATGGATAGTTTGTAGATGTTATGAAGATTTTTTTACAGGGCCTCAGGGGTCCAGTAAAATACCTTGTGCCATGGAATCTGACCCCTACCTCCCCCCACCCCCTCTACAAACACCAGCATGTCTTGCTGGCATGACTGGTATGAGCGGAATTGTGCTTTCTGCTCAAACCCGGGTCACATGCAGAAGATTAAATATAGCGGCGCTCAAACCTGCTACTATTAAACGAGCTTCTAATTCAAGCCGCGTCCTCTCATCTCTCTCCTCCCCTCCACCCCCCCACCCCCCACCCACATAGGGGTTGAGCCTGAGGTCGCTCTATTCCTCCTCACTCACAATCAGGATCTCACCTTGTGAGTTTAATCTCTCATGTCTTTACTCTCGTTATCTCGTCACTCACACACAGACACACACACACACACACACACACACACACACACACACACTGGTTCATGTGATCATTGATCCTGCTGCTGCCGTAAATAACCCGGTGATCAGGCTCGTATTCTGTAGTTATGCGGGCTGCTGGTCATTATCATGCCAGCCTGGTGTAAAGCCACGATATCAAACAACGGAAACATGTGACATGTGACCTGTGACCGCCAGCCGGCTGACATTAAATCTGACATCAAACTATCAGTAGTGAGATTTATGAAAGGTGGGAGGTGTGCTTAATTCCTTTACCCTCTTCAAGTTATTTCTCTCGGTAGAAGCTGTGTGTGTCCAGAGTCTGACTCGGAATGATTAACCTGTTCTTTTCTCACACTCCATCCTCTTCTGGTTCAACCGACGATCTTCCTCTCCGTTCCCACATCAGCGTCTCTGAGCAGCCTGCTCATCACTCCCTTCCCGTCTCCCGGCTCCTCCCTGACCAGCAGCTGTGCGTCCAGCTACCAGCGCCGATGGCTTCGCAGTCAAACCACCAGTCTGGAAAACGGCGTCTTCCCCCGATGGTGAGACAAGGCGCACATGAGCACATCTTCAAACATCTTCAAACATCTTCAAACATCTTCAAACATCTTCACACATCTTCACACATCTTCACACATCTTCACACATCTTCACACATCTTCACACATCTTCAAACATCTTCACACATCTTCAAACATCTTCGAACATCTTCACACATCTTCAAACATCTTCACACATCTTCAAACATCTTCACACATCTTCACACATCTAAACAGTTCCTCTCTGTCCGAGTCCTTAGGTTTTCTGACTGGCTTTAGTTTATTCTGCAGGGACTTTCTCGGAATCCTGCGGGCCGCCGTGGGAAAAACTTTTGTTTGACTTTCACCTTCAGTCGGTACTAGAGGTGCATCGATTTGCAACTTTCTTTGCCAATCACACATTTTTAGTCTGAGGGCTGCAACTAGCCACGACAAACAGCGTCTTACTCATCTGTTCGCCGGTACCGTTAATGTACTCCGTCTTTAAACCAATTGTCTGACATTTTGAAGTGAAAAATTAACTTTGCGCGCCTCGTTCAGTCCATCATATGTTCTGTGTTGTCTTTGTTCAGGACCTCAGGGCTCGTGGCTGGCCGTGAGCTCCTGCTAGCTTAGCGGCTTTGCTAACACTAGCGGCTAAACTTGCGGTGTTTCTAGGGTTACTTCAAAGTGTGTGATTGAGTTGTTGTTCCGATCGATCGGGTCACCTCTAGTCAGTACCGGATTTTGCTTAATGAATAAATAAAGTAAAAATCGGCACTATTATATGCAAATTTGCAATACGCAAAATATCTCCACGTAGGATCAAAGCAATAGTGAACAGCAATGGCCTGCTTAATAAATAAACTGAAACACTTTACGATCTGAAAAATTAAGCCAGTTTGCGCAGCTTCACGTATATTTCAGTCCTTTTTGGAGCTGGTATCCAGCCTGACTCCCGTGTTTCCCTTCCCGCCCAGGTCGGTTGAGGAGAGCTTCAACATGTCGGATGAAAGCGGCGGACCTAACCTCGCCGTGGCTTGGAAGAAAAAAATTGCCATCGGGGTCATCTTCATGCTTTCCCCCAACGCGGAGGAGAACAGTCGCTTCCAGGATTTCTTTTTCTCCCACTTCCCCCTGTTTGAAAGCCACATGAACAAACTAAAGAGCGCCATCGAACAGGTGAATATAAGAGACAGTGATGCTTTTTCCTGCCTTTGTACTGATGACTTCCCTGAGTGACAGGTGGAGATGAACCTGTCAGCGACGTCCTTTCAGCAGCGACACATGAACAGTCCCACACATAAACCTTACAGCTATTGCAGTGGTAATGAGCCCAACTTACCGGGCAATGCTCATACCGTTTATATCTGCGGTTGTGCTGCCTGACTTCTATTGTTGGCACAGTCGCAGCTGTGGATGACTGCAATCTTTACCCTCTATGTTCCCCCCCCCCCCCTCGCTCCCCTCCCTCACATAATCCAGGCTCCACGCTTCCTGCAGCTTTATTTGTCAGCTTGAGAGCCAAATATCTCATTAAAGGGTGTTTGTGTTGTGTCACTCCCAAGGCCATGAAGATGAGTCGACGGTCAGCTGATGCCAGTCAGAGGGCATTGGCTTACAGCCGAATGGTGGACGGACTCAACGAGTTCAGGTGAATCTACAAACACTCGCGTTCACTCACACTTACCAAACAAACAATCTCACATGTTTGCTCCTGAGGGTACGAGCAGCAAAATGACCAATATGGAGGTTTGGTTAGAAATCCCATAACATGCCGGATTTAGTTTTTTATCCCAACGATGGCGGGACAAAAGCAAGTTAATGCAGTAACGTACGATAAACGACATCAGTATGTTTTCCCTCGGACCAGAACGGTGGCAGCTGGGAGAAACAACAGCACCTTATTCACTTTCTGTTTACTGTGACCAAACAATCACTCTCCCCCTGGGTACACAGCAACCACTGACATTATACGATCTGTTGCCAGGAACCGGATTCTGTGCTTAAATATGGGTCTGCTCTTTACGTCACTTAATATCCACCTGTTGCTTAAATCCAGGCGGCAGGGATCGCTCAGCCCGTCTGTCAGCGCTCACGGCGCATCACGGGACATTTGTAAATTGTGTGCTTTACAAGAATTGGCTTCCTGGTAGTGAGGGAATGCAGGCAGGTGTGACCGAGAGCAGAGATAAATAGCTGCTGGGCTGGAGGGGGGGGATGAACACGGAACAGAGTTCATCACACATCACCGATGAACGAGGATCCCAGTCACACCTTCGCACCTCATGTCTTTTAACTTTTCTTTCCAAACACAATTCCCTCGTTTGGGTCCTTAAGTGAGTTCGACACACATTTCATCCAAGGTCCAGTCTTGTGTATTTACAGTGAAGTACAACGGTGGTACTGTGAATGTTCCTTAAAGTAGGTCGACCGTCTGTCACTCGTGTTACGACACCAACGTTCTGGAAGCTCTGATGACCTGAGAAGCGTTTTCTCTGAAAACATAGTTTTGTAGATCTAGTGGGTTTACCCGGCATCATTTTAAGGTTCCAAGCAGGCAGGAAAAATGTTTTCTTTTTACCGATGATGTCTGACATTCACCAGCTGCTGAGGCCCGGATACCAATAAACATTCTTCTCCTCGCAGCCAAATGAGACGGCGTCTTTGTTGGAATCTTGACTGAGACAATCTAACTCTTAACTAAAGACTTAAGACGAATGTAACAGAGTAAAAGTCACATCACGTGCCTCTGAGATACGACAAATACTGAAAATGGGAAAACTCCATGACTTGATTATGTACTTATACAGTACTTTGATAAATATACTCAGACATGTAACACTTACTGATAAACTGGATCCTCGTCTCAGAAGGTGGAGTGATGGGTTCTGGAGGTAGGAGGTGAGGTGAAGAGTTTCTGTGATGCTGCTCCGGTTACTGATGCCCTCTGCTTAAGTGTCACAGCGGTGATAATTAATGCATGAACGCTCACTGTGGATTCTGTGAGGATAGCATGATGCTAATTGATGATTGCTAATTAATGGTTTGTATATGACGCCTGTCAGCGGTGGGATATATTGGCAGCAGGTGAAGGTTGTTCCTCAGAGTTGAAGTGTTAAGTAGGAGAAACAGACAAGAGTAAAGACCTGAGCGGCGTCGACGAGGACTTGTAGACAACCTGATCGGAGTTCTCCAGAACTAAAGGTCTCGGTGGGCATTTCTGATCTGCAGCTGTTGGTTACCAAAGTTGTTGGATGAAGGGTAACTGAGGAATGCGACCAGGTGAGGAAACGGCCGCCCAACAAAACAAAACGTTTTGGAGAAAAGGGACTGGACAGCCTGTGGAAAACCAACGGCTCGCTGTGTGACAGCATGTTATATTGGTGCTCATAAATCACACAAACTTATTTTATAAGTTTGTGTGAGTGTGAGCACACATACCTGTCCTCACCACCACTCTCACTTCCAACACACACACACACACACACACACTGACATACACACACACACACACACTGACATATACACACACACATACACACACTCACACACACACAGACATACACACACACACACACACTGACATACACACACACTGACATACACACACTCACACACACACTGACATACACACACACACACTGACATAGACACACACACACACTGACATATACACACACACACACACACACACACACACACACACACACACACACACACACACACACACACACACACACACACACACACACACACACACACACACACACA
>VRLP01004165.1:0-52811 GCA_009660295.1 Lophius piscatorius
GATTATTTTTCTGAATATTTTTTGGTTAAATGTGACAGTCATAAGAATACAAACAGAATACATCAGTTTAGCGATAGTGTGACGTTTCATGCTTTGCAGTCACAGATGTTATAAGTCTTGGTATTAGCTTTCTGCAGTCAGTCAAAACATCCCAGTTTTTCGTGCAGGACCAAAGAAGTGAAAAGACGCACTTTGTGAAACATGTAAAACATTCCTTTTAATAGTGCATTGAATGATTTTCTTTGCATTTCAACCTATTTTTTCACTGTAAACAAGCTGAATAAAACATATTTGTGCATTGAGTCTATTTTATTGTGCATATATTTCTTATTATTTAATCATGCATTCTTTGATGAGTAGCAGTGTTGTTTAATGCCAAGAAAGAGCACTGCAATAGATGCTTGCTTTGAGAGTGCTGATGTAGAAGTATAGAGAAGGTGAAAAACAGTTGCCCTGTGTCTTAGTGGATTTAGAAATGATAGATTCCTGATGGAGGAATTATGGTATTGCATTAGGAAGTATGGAGTGATAGAGAAGTAAATTAGTTGTACACAATGTGTATGAGACCAGTATGACGGTGGTGAGGATTGCAGTAGGAGTGGAGGATGGGTCCAAGGTGGAGGTGGGACTGCACCATGGTCTGGCTCTGAACCCCTACTTGTTTGCTATGGTGATGGACAGGCGGACAGATGACGTCAGATAGGAGTCCCCTGTCAAAATTCAGAGGAGTAAGGGAGACCAGGAATGGCAGTAACGCTTTTTGTTAGAGCATCAGTAACTCAGGGGTTCTTCACGCTGTGATACACGGGTAATTATATTTGTCTCAATATGGCTACAACACAATCACAGATTATATGAGGTAATGTCAAATACAAAGAGTTCCGTTGTTACAGAGTTGTAACACTTAGTGGAGATAGATGTAACAATGATCGAGAATTTCGTCGAAATAAGATACACATTATCCCATTTGCGAAATAACTTTATTGAATAGAAAAGAATAAACATTTTTGAATAAAGGGAAGAAGAGTATCCCCGTATTCATTTGTTTGCATGTGTCACATAAGGGTTCCATCACTGAAAAAGTTGCAATTTATAATAAAACTTTCTTGGGAGAACATATAATTATCATTTTTCTTTCCAACATTAAAATGAACAAGCTTTGAACAAAATAAAAACTTTAAACTGACAAAAACACAGTTGACAACACAATGTCACTTGCAAAAATGTTTTCCAAAAACTTCTAAAACCTGTAAAACTTAAGTGCAAAAACATGTGTGTGTGTTGAATCTATTTCTGACTGTGCATGTGTCACACAGGGGTTCAATAACTGTCAGAGTTGTTGTTAACGCAAATGGCTCCCACTGGGGCGCGATCTTTGTGGGCCTAGACCACAAAAGACTACAACCATCCTCACACCAGGCAGCCATTACTTAGTTAACTGTTTTGCCATGTTAGTTAGCAAGAATGTTCAACTCCAAATTGAACTCGAGACACAATTTCTTTAGGTTAAGTAAGCAATCCCATTAGATTTACCACACGATGATCAGTAGACAAAAAAGAAATTTGATTTAAAAAATACTTTCTTACATGAAAATCATTTTTTTTTTGTTGTAAAATCCATAATGTTGCTCGAAAGACATGACACTTCTCCTGAGAGCTCAAAAAGGAGGTGGGAGTGTACAATATTGATGACATGACCCCAGCTCTTCTCTGATTGGCCAAACAGTCACTGTTACAACTAACCCAGCATTACAACCATCCCTGGTCTCCCCTACCCCTAATCCTCCGAATTAATATCACCCTATATTAAATATGAGATTCAATTTTATAAGACAGTCTGTGGACATGTCCTACAAAAAGTTTACTTTCATACTCTGATTATATTTCAGAGCCTGTGCTTTTTCGTTCTTACGTGAGTAAAGAATCAATACTTGTACTTTGATCATTCTTTTTTCAACCCAGTTACTTTGCTACTATTTGAAGTAAAGATTGAATATACTTTTATCCACCTCTGTTCTGTGCCCTGGGGGTTGATCCATAAAACAACCCTATGCAATAAGCCAGGCTTAGGCAAGACACAGCCAGGAACATTGCTACATCCTGGACCTAATAGCACAATGATGACTGACTAGTTTAAGATATTGCAATTCCCCCTGTGTACAATATAATTCCACTGACGCTGTTCTCCAGTCAGGATCATTGCTACATCCTGGACTTAATGGCACGATGATGACTGTGATTAACATAAGAAATAACAATTTCCCCCCTATACCAGCATGACCTTATCCAAGCTTGACATGATTAATCTGGTATAAGCCAATGGATTCCATGGTCTAAGCAGCCCTTCCTGAAAAAAAGTGTTCCAGTATTCCAAAGTTTATGTTAAAAGCACTGAACGTATGCCCACATCCGTTTTTTCAAAAATAATGTGTTAAGGGATTAAAACGAAGTTATACCAGAATAATATAAAGCACTTTGTCTGTGCTTTGGGAGTACCATGCCTTGAAATACCTTGAACAGATCAACATGACATATTTTTGCGTTGGTGTAGAATTCTATGAAGTGGTTAAAATCTATTATATTTTTTAATATTATATATTATATAATATTTTTTAATTATATGTTCGTGAAACTACTATTTTTCGTTAGAGTACTTTTTGTATTAATTGTACAATTAATATGAAGTACTTTTGTAAGTATCTCTATCTTGAAGTACATTGTAATGGTCAAAATAGTAAAAACAAAAAACGACTCTGATGTGGAATAAAAACTATCAAACTATGTGTTCATGAAATGTATGTTTTGTGGTCGAATGGCGTACATATTATGCTACTAGCACAATTACTATGAAATACTTTAACTGTGTACTTTAGGAGTAATCTGACCTTCAAATACCTTGTAGACATAGGAGATTGTTGTGGAATAAAGACTCAAATTTTCATTGTGTGTTCATGAAATCTATATTTTTTGGTCAGAGTACATCATTACATATGAAGTATTTTTACAGGAAGGAGTACTCCTTCCTGTTATCTCCTCCTTCCTGATTATTTTTCTGAATATTTTTTGGTTAAATGTGACAGTCATAAGAATACAAACAGAATACATCAGTTTAGCGATAGTGTGACGTTTCATGCTTTGCAGTCACAGATGTTATAAGTCTTGGTATTAGCTTTCTGCAGTCAGTCAAAACATCCCAGTTTTTCGTGCAGGACCAAAGAAGTGAAAAGACGCACTTTGTGAAACATGTAAAACATTCCTTTTAATAGTGCATTGAATGATTTTCTTTGCATTTCAACCTATTTTTTCATTGTAAACAAGCTGAATAAAACATATTTGTGCATTGAGTCTATTTTATTGTGCATATATTTCTTATTATTTAATCATGCATTCTTTCATGAGTAGCAGGAAGGAGTACTCCTTCCTGAAATACTTTATACACATTAAAAAATAAGCCATTTCATCTAATTTTGATGTGGAATAAAATGGAAAAGTGGTTATAGTGAATGGAAATTCGAAAAAAAAACACCAAGGTATTTAACTTTGAATTTCACAGGAAGTACAGTTCTATTTAATTAACCTCAGATTTTCACAGGACGCAGTTCATATTTTTGATTGTCAGGACTGGAACCAAATGCTGCTGAAAATCTACCTAAAACGTTAACTGCAACACCTTCTCTGTGATAACAAGGTTGTGAGTCTCGCCCATTGTCACGTGACAATGGGCTCTTTATGACGTCTGATTGGCCTTTGAGACGTCACGTGAGTAGATGCGTAAAACAGACGCAGGATTCATGTCTTGTGTCGGCAAATTAAATAAAATGAGATAACATCAGCAATAAACGTAAATCATAAAAAGGAGAAATTGCCGTGTTCTGTTCGACATTACTGGTCGTGATGGTGAAAAGGATTCGTATCAGTCACCCGCATGAGGATGTTTGTTTTCTTCACCAGCTTTAAAAATCATCACGAGAAAACATGTGTAGGGAGTAAAGTATCTGCTGCAACTCTCCTCAACCCAACCTAGTCTCCTGGCGGTCTGCTTCTTCCTCAAGAGGGCGTCCACCTTTGATTGTGTTACTTAGCCATTGACTGCTGCTGATCTCAGTCCCGGTCGGAAACAAACGCAACAGCAGCCGCAGCAGAAACAAAGTCCCGAGGAGGAGCATCTATCCCCCTGTTGTTTATTACGGGACAGCACGAACTTACTGGGAGTCTACGCAGAGACAGACAGGAGCAAACATGTTCGAGACCAGAGGAATCCCCTTTGTCGTCCTCGACTTAGCCTGTCTCATTCTAGGTATGTGTTTTAATTTTTTTCCTGATTATTGCCGCAGTTATTGCTATAAGGCGATTAGTGACGTGATATAATCTGTTGAAATATTCATCACGTGAAGGGAGTGGTGATGGTCCACTTGCCCACTAGTGTTAGTTAAATTCGATATTGTCACTAATCAATGAATATGTTTATGCGGCATGGGTTTAATTACTACGTCATTACGCTAAAGGGTTCCTATAAACCAGACAGAGCAGCACACGCTGGGTTTTCCACTGTATGTCAATTATTTCATATTCGAAATAATAGTTGTTTAGTTGTTTTTCATTTTTAAAATGTTTAATTATAGTAATAATTCATCAATAATGATGGTTATTATTGATAATATTGTAATACACTATACTATGCAACAATAATAATATAGTAACAAAAATTAAAATGATAGAAATGTAGCTCAAAGTGACCACAACACAGACGTGCATGCAGCGTTAAATAAAAAGTAGATAAAAAATAGATAGAAAATGAATATAACTTTATAATAATACTTAAAAAAAAAAAATAGATAGATATACTTAAAACCATGGATGGTAATAGGAACAAAAGTAAGCTCAATAAGAATGAAGATAAAATACCCAAATTTGAATTCATTTAATTAAGATGAGAATAGCACACATATCACAAAATTAGCAAAACATTATTAAAATGTTAAATGTTGTAAATAGAAGTATGATAGTCAAAACCACTTCCAAATATTGCAGAGACTCCTTAAAACATTATGATTACAGTGAGCAGACTTCCCTCATATCTATAGTAGTTATTGTTGTTATTTTCCAGAGGTCAAGAAATTGTCATCAAAGATGCATTTCAATAAAAGTACAATAACAGTAAATTATTTGTGTTGAATTATTTACAGTATTGCATTATTTTTCAATCGTTGAAAGGTAAAAATTCAATCCGATAGTCATATTTTAAGGCTTGCATGTAAGCTGGATTTCTGCTCAATTGAAACTATGAAATATTAAAAATGTGTCTGTAAATTATTTTACGAACTACTGTGCTTTCCTGTTTGATGCCGACCCTCAAAAAGTCTAAAATCATTACGTGGAAGTGCACTTAGTGCACTTAAACTCATATCAGGACTGCAGTTTTATTTGGATTAAAATAAATGTGAACTGCAGTATATTGATTTTAACTGTCATTATCGACTTTGAGATTTGATCCAAATGTAAAGTGCATTATAAATTAAATGTATTTTTTTATTTATTTATTTTTTTTTATTTATTTTTATAAAACCAACAGATTTTAAATATTGCAAGTTATCCAATATTGTGTTAACACTCACCCATCCTGAAATTACATTAAATAATCAGAACCCATCATTTATGTACTGTATAGTCAAACATTGCTTGTTTCATGCATGGAGGGGGACTATAAAGGATTGCAAGTCTTTTTATTTTTTATTGTAGTACGAGTTAGTGCAGCAGTTGGACTATATTCTGTCTGCTCTGTGCACGATGCAGTAGCAAAACTTTATTCTTCTTCTTACAACACAGACTATTGGATTAAAACCCAGCGTCAGAGGTGGGCGGTTTCCAGAGTAAGACAGTTTCCAAAAACTGATGTCAAAAGAACTTGGCTTAACAAATGTTTTCATTTTCTCAAGTCCATTATGTGCAAAAGAGAGAATACATGTTCTGGTTTGTCAGCGTGGATTCTAACACAATTACAAATGAGATTGCCACTAAGTTAAAGATTTAATAGACAAGAGCAGAAAAGCATTCATGTTTGGATAATCATTGCTATTTATAGTATAGTACTGGTATTTATAGTTCTGGTATTTCCAACTGTTGTGGCCAATCAGTTCAGGACGGTATAGCTGACAATTCCAACAGCTGCAGAAATGGCAGACTGAATCAAGTACTAGACATGAATAAAAGTGTAGTACCAGACATATACGATTTGCATTACAGCTCAATAACACAACCGCATATTCTTCTTAAGGGGAGCAAAAACTGTCTTTTCTCCTCTGTACAATAGGACCAAGTGCTCCAAACACGCAGAGAAATGGCGGCAGCAGAATGACCTAGGCAGCACAATCGGACTTTGAACTGTCAAGCTCTATTAGCATTATCTCCCATCTTTATGGTGCTTTATCAATAGGGAGGGCTCAGTTAAGTCAACAGCCCAATTCACACTAATGTGAATCAGTGCTCTTGCAAAAAAGCGCCTCAAGCCCCTGCTGAACAACTGCCCGAGAATAACCTCATGTTCTGGAGTCATGAAGTCACTGTTGATGAATGTCTGTAGTATGTGTAATTCATAGTGTAGCAGAGTATCTGATGGAGCTCAGCCATGAACATTTTTTGGGACTTAGTGACAAAGTCACTAAGGACAGTATTTTGTGCTGTCCTTATTGCAAAATTAAAAAAAATAAAAAAAAATAAAAAAAAATAAAAAAATAGCGGCCTAGACCACAAACCCGTCAATGTGCCACACTATTTCACTGAATGATAAGTTATTTTGTTCCGATGAGCATGATGAGCTGATCCCACATCTATGTCCCACCGATTGGACTATAGATACCAACAAAAGGAGTCACCGAATTACAGGCCACGAATATGGACCAGTATGGACCTTGAGAGACTTTCAGTATGACAGAAAAACGTTTGGTTAATATAATGTGTTTATTTTAGACCACAAATGGTATCAAATGATTACAGCTCATTGTTAAACCAGTTGACTATCACGCAGAAAACCTGATTATGAATCCTGGGTGTAGCACGTTATGTGCTTTCAACCTAGATTTGGGGTTCATGTTTTATATACTATTATTAGGGTTTAGAGTTCGGGACCTCATACCTTCGACTTTGACCTTAGAGGACTGGGAGGAGGGTTGACTCTCTGAACCTCTTGTATTTGTAATTGAATAACCCTGCGCCATGTAGGACTGTGCAATATATTGCACTGGCAAATCAACTCAAACATGTCAAGATACAACTTTTTTTGGTGGTTTTCTGTCCTGTGCTCTACGGAAGAGGATTCGATGAAACCATTTTTTCTCTGCTTTTTCTTCTTCTTTCGGTAAATTCCTTTGGGGTGCTCCACAGCGACTAATGTGTTTCACTCGCGCCCTTTCCTCTGCATCATCCTCTGTCACACCAACCAACTGAATTTCCTCTCTCACCAAATCTAGAAATCTCCTCTTTGGTCTTCCCTTTTTTGGCCTTCCGTGCAGCTCGATCTCCAGCATCCTTCTACCAATAGATCAACTAGCCTTCCTTTTCACGTGTCCAAACCATCTCAATCTGGCCTCTCTTTCTTTTTCTCCAAGATGTCTAACCTGGGATATGCCTCTTGTGTGCTACTACCTAACTCGATCTATCCTCGTCACTCCCAAAGAGCACCTTTAACTCTTCCACCTCCAGCTCTGCCTCCTGTCTTTTGGTCAGAACAGCAATCTCTGAACCATACAGCAGTGATGCTCTCACTACCATCTTGTTAACCTTTCCCTTCACTCTTGCTGCTACCCTTCTGTCACAGATAACTCCCAACACTCTTATTCACCCACTCCACCCTGCCTGCACTCGCTTCTTCACCTCGTTTCCACATCCCTGTTGCTCTGACCAGTTGTTCCAAGTACTTCAACTCCTGCACCTTCTTCACCTCTACTCCTTCATCATCACACTTCCACCTGCCTCCTCTTCACCCACACAAATGTATTCTGCGACTTACTTTCATTCCTCTTCTTCCCAGGGCGTACCTCTACCTGTTGTGATATGTTCCTCACTGATTAATTAAGAAACATACATTTGGGCGGAAACTAAACAATAATTCATTTGCGTAAACAGTACCGTCATGTCAGATATTTAAAATGTTGTGCTGCCCTATTTAACATTTACCCAATTCACTGCAGATAGCGTTGAATGAGTGGAATATTTTTGTATGTAATTGTGATTTGATTTAAAGAATCAGTAACACACTGACAGAGTGTTATTAAATTTAATTTGACACATAATCATGCACTTCTCCAGCTCTAAATTGTCTTATATGAACCATGACGGATTTGAGGACACCAACACTTTGTTTTGGCTTCCTCTCTTTTTGTTCCCCTCTCTCTTTGACCTCTTCCTCCTCCTTATCTCTGTGTCCACAGGAGGTCTGCCTCTGGCAGCCTTTAACCTGGGTAAGGTCCGCCCCTATGAGAGGGGCTTTTTTTGTAACGACGACAGCATCAAGTACCCATTCCACAACAGCACAATCCACGCCAGTGTGCTGTACTCTGTTGGCTTGGCTCTGCCCATTAGCTGTGTAAGTAGGATCATCGGAGACAGGTGTGGCAAGTGGGAAACGGGTTGAGTCGCCAGCTGCAGGTGTAACGTGATGATTTTAATATTTTCCAAGATGCACCACATTGCAGTGGTTTATTGGAACACCTGCGGGGACGTCAAATGTCTGCCGTGAGAAAAGTCTTTTGAGAATAAAAGATCTGCAAAGATCCTAGTTAAGGATGCAGTTAGAATGTCTAGCCTCCGGTTCAACGGTACAGAGAATACTCTGAGTTTTTCAGCAGAAGTTCAGCTCTTACAGTTGCCAAACGAAAACTACAATCAAAGGAGGATGTCCACTTAAAAACTTGAATAAAAAGTGAATAATTAAATCCAATTGCTTCCCTACACAAAAATGATTTATTTTATTATTATTTCCTTGTTATATATCTGTTACCAACATCTCACATACTCCACCGCAAATGTTACAAACCTTTTGTTTTATAACTTTATTTGGACACAATCCATTCTCCTGGAAAAGACTGAAACCCCCATTGTATAAGAATGAGGTAAATATTGATAAGAAGTAAGGCCAATGTTCTAGTTGAATCTAGTTTTGTAAGTGAATCCGTTGGGAGAGTGCTGTTGTTAATTATTTCAGCAAATATGCAGGCTGCATGTTGTGTCCCTCTGTTCCCTAAAACAGCTGGAATTCTTTTTCTGGAACTGAGCGATTGTTATTGGAAATGCATGGAGGCAGGAAAGCTGTGTGTGGGTCTGCTTTTGCTTGTTTCTTTATGGGGTCGGGGATTTGTCTCCTCCATGTCTTTCTAAAGTTTTTTTTGGTTTCATGAATTATCTTAACCAGTCTGTAAAGTCTGCAATGTTATCGTAGTCATATTTTCCAACTTCACCTCTACGGTCACTGTCCGCCAAAGGAACGTGAGGGAAGATATGTGGGGATTTTTGTCTGGAGAGTCTCTAAGGGGGGGAGGAAGTGGTGCAAAAGAGAGACGAAGAGGAAATGTGAAGCTGCATCTCTTTGGCAGAGAAGGAGACTGAGTTGTAACATGAGAGAGAGTTGGTTTGAATTCAATCTAGAAACACAATCCGTGATAAAACCCTGGCTGTTGCACCCCTCACAGCTTCAATGACACTAATCTGGGCCCATAGCTCAGTGACACCTTCTCCGAAATGCCATTTTTGTTCTATTTTTCTCTATTTGCGTCCACTACTGATATCTGTCATTGTTATGCCAACACTTTAACCACTAATATTTGCAACCTCCCCACACAAGGATGATGCTGCTGCCTTCAGAGGATGCAGTGTCAGGTGTGACCTTCTCACATGGCTGTTGTCTCCTGCTTTCCACAGGCAGGCAGTGTTGCATCATGGGTGGGGGTCTGGGGCCGCTTTGACTTTATCTTGTAACCTGTATTCTGTCCATTTTTTTTTTCTCATTGCTTCTCTGCTAGTTGGACTGCCATTTGTAATACTCAATGTGCAACAAAGTCCTTTCCGGCTGGGCTTTTTCTGTAACGATGATACAATCAAGTACCCCTTTAAAGAAGACACCATTTCACCCCAGTTATTAGGAGGTGTTATGATTCCCGTCACAATACTCACTGTAAGTGTATCTTCAATTCAACCCTTTATAGTCAATGTCTATTTTATACTTATGAAAACATCGTATGCTGCAGTGAGTTTGTGTAAAGTAAATATATGGAGTTCTTAGAAGACCAGGAGCAGAAGTGGTTTTCTTCGTTTTTTCACTTGTATTCTTTTGAAGATACGGATGGGTAGAGATTAGGATTAGCACATTTCACATGCAACTGAACCACTAAATTCTTAAAAAGAACTTAAAAATGATGAGTCGTTCTTCTAATGCATCACAATCAATGTGAAAACACAATCACAAATTCACCAAAATCTAATAAGAGTAACTCCTCTGAGCCTGTTTTTAAGTGGACATCATCCTGTGGCTGCCACACTGTCAAAATGACGCACCAATGAGCATTTGTCTATGTTAGGAGAGAATGCACTTTCCTGCATTAGAACAAACGAGCAACGTCGCCCTCACATCTATCTGTTGAACAGTAGGCTATCTGCCAGGGCATGTTTAGGTCAGTTAATCATAAAGAAATCCACCTACTAACAAATGAAATCTTGCACACAAACACGACTGGCAGTCTGTCTCAACTAGTTTTAATTTCTATGTTTCTTGAATACAAGTGGTGGGTAGAGTTGGCTTCTATTTAGCATTCAGCTGTGAAAGCAGCATTGATCTCATCGGCATAGAACACAATTGTCTTAAATGAACGCCGAAATCTACGGAGCCCCTCCGGTGAAATTGATTAAAAAAATGTCTCTTGTGGCCAAGACTTCATAAGGCAAAGAAAATTATGATGGCCACAACTTACTAAGTCGTGGCCACCAGATCATTTTTTTTTTCTTCAATGTCCCCAGAGGGGCTCTGTAGAAATTGGTGAAAAACAGATGTTTTACTCCAGTTCCATTATTCCAGTCTCACTTAGTAATGTTGAGTTGAGGAAATATTGCTGGCTTTGATGTTGTGGATATTCACTTGCATCTTTTATTTTGATCTTGTATTTCTGTGCAATCCTCTAATGCTGTGTCTTTTCTTCCCATCCCCTACTCCTAACAGATGATCGTTGGGGAGTGCCTCTTAGTTTATCTAAATCGCCTCAAATCCAAGTCTTCTTTTGGCAGCTACATGGCCTTGGTTTACAAGGCCATTGGTACCTTCCTATTTGGTGCCGCAATGAGCCAGTCCCTGACTGACATCGCCAAGTATTCCATTGGCCGGCTCAGGCCGCACTTCCTGGACGTGTGCAAACCTGATTGGAAACTTATCAACTGCTCCTCGGGGGCTTATATCGAAGACTTCGTCTGCGGTGGGGATCCGGCCAAAGTCCAAGAGGGCAGGTAGGGGTTGCAATATTTAATTTACATAGTAATCTTTTACAGCTTTCACAAATGAATGGAACAATGTTGAGATGCGATGATTAGATGTAAATGTTAATCAATCAGGGGTGGCGTGGTGATACAGTAGTTAGCGCTGTTGTTTCACAGCAAGAATGTACTAGGTTTGATTCAGACTTGGGGCCTCTAATAGTTGAGTTCTTCATGCTGCCTGTGTTTCCAGGGGTTCACTGCAGATGCCCCGGCATCCTCCCACTGTCCAAAAACATGTGTTTGAGGAGAATTAGTGACATTAGTATACATATTTGCATGAATGTTCATCTTTTCCCGTGATGAACTGGTGACCTGTCAAGGATGTACCCTAGTATGTTAAGTGTCAGCTGGGAGAGGCTCCAGTTCCCTGTTTCCTTGTAAAGCACTGATTCCCAAACTTTTTTTCCTTTGGGCCCAACTTTTTTTTAAAGCCTTTCAGAATCTGCTTGTGGAACCTCTACCTTAAATGTTGGTCCGACTAGTGTCCATTCCAGTGTTGCTCATGATGAACACCGGAATGAACCTTTTAGGGGGCCCAGTGTCCCCTCTTCTGTTTGCGCTCATCATGGTGCCAGAAGCTATAAGGAATTTTAGTCTAGTCTTTGGTATCAATGCTGGTGCTCTATGCCAATGATGTTTATATTTCTGAGCAACCCTTTTGCAGAGTTGTTGAGATTATCAGAACCTTTGGACGGTTCTCTGGCTATAAGATTAATTACTCTAAATCGGAAGACATGCATTTAACACTACATTTAACTCTGCTCCTTTCTGATGGTCTCCATCAGGTTTGTTTGTGTTCCTCTGCATATTCATCACTCCATACCTGACTGTTCTGCCAAAAGTTAATTTTATACCTTTAATTCGCAAAATTAAAGATTATCTGGCGCGTTGGACTAATCTCTCATTATCTCTGGGTAAATCTATTTAAGATGAAAATACTTCCTCGATTGCTTTTTCTTTCATTTGATTCCAGTTCCGATGACCAAAAAATCTCTTTCTTCTTGGAAGAGTTCGCGATCGTCCCTTTAATGGACAAATACACGGACTGAAATTAAAAAAGCTGCAAAATATTAAATACCAATTGGCTTATAATAGGTTGTTATATTTGGGAATGGTTTCGTGGTGACCCTCGATCAATATGGCTTGGATTGTAGGCTGCCCCTTTTGGTTCAGTTCCTGTCTGTAATAATATATACAGCATGTTTCTAGAGAGCGGGTTTCAGGGAAAATAAATTGCAATTTCCTTCTTTTAAATAAATGCACAAGTATGGAGACAAAATAGGATGATAGATAATAAAAGTGGGGAGAAAAAAAATGGTGGCACTTACAAAGAACAACTCGTCTAAGTAGATGGATCTCAATTACACAATGGTTGCGTTCTTTATTCCAACTGCTGCTAACGTTTCGACTTCTGGACCCTTCTTCCGAGCAGTAGGAGAATATGAGAGGGGAGAGGATAGAATGATAGGATATCATTTGAGATCCAGCAATTTATATTCGGTGCTTTAGAGTTGGCTCATGACGTCACAAGGTGAGGTGACCTCCCCACTTAACACTTCTTTAGGTGTTAGCTGTTGCATCCCGAGTCCCGAGAGTAGATCTCCAGGTCTTATAATGTCCTACTCTCCTGAGCAGAGGACATGGGATACCTTAAATTGTATAGGGAGGCTGACTTGGGGATAACTATATCAGGAGATGATTTGGGAAGAAGTGTGATTGAGATCCTCTGACTGTTTATCCACTAATACAATCATAGAAATGCCATATGGAATAAGTTAAACCCAATCCTTTCTAAATACTGTAATAAATGTAAGATCTCTGAGGGCTGATACTGTCATTGTATTTTTGAATATCCCTTCATTAAAACATTTTGGGGGAATGTCTTTAAAGAAATCTCGGATATATTTGCCACAGACCTTGATGTCAAACCCTTGTCTCGTGTCCTTGGACCTACCTCGGGTCTAAACCTTAAACTTTTCATGCTGAATCTGCTTGAAGTTCTTTTATTTGCAGCCAGAAGGACCATTCTGACCCAGTGGGTTTCAGACAGACCCCCCACACTCTCACAGAGGCTGCAGGCTAGACCCTATCAAGTGATGATGCATGGTTTAACATTGTTGCCATTGTTTACCATTTTACTTAACGTCCTTGTAAAGAAGTTTACATTTTTTATGCTGAAACTCGGGCAACGAAAGCTGGCTGGCTATAGATCTGCTGAAGCAGTGTTGTGTAGTAGACACCAAAGACGCCTGATAAGACTCAAAAGGGGAATTACACAAACTAAATCTGGTCTATGGGAGAAATTCTTTTGTCTTCTTCGACCCTCATGACCATTCTGACATTCTGTAAAGGATAAGTGATAGCAGATGGAAAAATGGAAAACTGATCTTTTACTATTTTGATAATACATATAATTTGTTTTAGCAAATTTTCAAGTGAAATAAACAGCTGGTTTCGTCTTGTTGACTTTGATTAAATGTATCAGATGAAGCAGCGACTGAATTGGTTCATGATTAGATGCTGTCTTTTGGCTTACACTGTATAAACTTGCAGCACTCTGGGTTCTGGTTTTGTTGCTCAACAGATTAGCACGATCCGACAGAAAAAGCCCCCAAACTTGTGTTCTCTCCATTGTTTTCTGCTCACAGCGCACACAGAAAGAGATTATCGGCTCTGAACAGAAGGAAATGCTTTGGGTGGAGAAGGTATCCGCTTCACGGTCAAGCAATAATTATAGAAGCAGATGCCTTTATGGTGACGAGAGCTGTACAGATTGTATTGTGATAAGGCTTTATTATCAGGAACTTTCTAACGCCTTTCTGTCCAGTTATGCTTGACATAAAGACGAAGTGGGTTATTCTTCTTTTAGGGGGTTGCTGGCGCGCTGAAGCCATCCATTCTAAGTATTATACATAAATGTGTCCACCACTTCTCTGCGCCCCGGCATGTTTACCGTACATTTACCAGGGTGTGATGTGTTTATTTTTGAGACCAGTCAAGACGGTGCAGACGTTTTGATGAAGCATGATGTTGCTGGAGAAGGATCAGGAGTTTCAAAGCTGATACACAGAACCTCTAAGGTTAATGCCAGGACTCAATATTTCCAGTTCCTGTGTGTGTGTGTTTTGGATGCCCTGCTGTTCGGTTAATAGATGTAACAGGAGAATAGTTGTGAGGTCAGGATACTCTTACTGTTATATGACTCGTCAGTGGCTTAATTTAACAATCCAAGAGAAGAAGCGACCTGCTCTCAGAGCTGCATGACTTTTTGTCGTTAGAAGGAAAAGATCCCAGAGATTCTCAAAGCCTCGTTTTGAAATGAAAATAGGTAAATAAGCTTAAATTTTAGCCCTGAGCAATAATAGTTGTTCTTGCTATCACACGTTCTGTGTGATTAAATGCAAACATCTGCTTGCTAATCACAACAACAATGCTAACATGTTGCAATGTTAGCTGCTGACACGTGTCAGTAGTTAACATTCAGTGAGTAGGCCAATCCTTCTGGGATTATTCGTAGTTTTCCCAGTGTGACTGGTTTTTCTATTCAATCTGGACTAGAGCCATGCATTGATGGACCAACACACACATTAACATCGTTACATCTGCCAAAGCAGATATAATTACATTTTGACAAAAATACCAAAACAGGAACAGAGTGTGGATCATTATTTAACTTTGAAACATATGGTCTCTTTAAACAGTGTACTAATGTTATAAATAATCAATCAAAACACATAAACCCAGGCATAGACAACTCAGGTTATTGCTCCACTCTGCACAATTGGATCCGATCTGAAACATAATCCGCATCTGAGAGATTAAAATATGTCTGAAGGGGAGCATAGGCACAGTATATACATACATCTGCTCCTCAATTTACAAACTACTCACAGATTATACAGAAGCATGGGGACCAGACATAGAACCCTTAAAAGTCCACTGACTTAGAGTATGCAAGAGTTTGGGAACCAAGGATTTAGAAGATATAAAAGTTTAGGAAGCACCGATTACAGGATACAAAGTTTGGGAACCACGAACATAATAGAACGTATAGGTTTAGGAACCCGTGACAGACGACATGGACTTTGGGAACCATGGCAGTTGTATAATGAAGAAGGTTGGGGACGTGGCATCGCCACCAATGCGTACTGATATAATGTAGATTAATTCAAATGGATTTCATTAGTCTGTTAAAGGTAACAAGTTCATATCGGGTTGATTAATAGACCTGCGGAAAATCCCATTGTTGATAATTCACAATAAACACACAATTTCAAATAAAAATTGTAGGTTTTGCCGTGTCATTATAACATTTCTGACTCTCTAAGGTTGTGGTTTTTGTTTAATTATTTATTGATACAGGTTTTGTCAGCGGGTGAATAAAACAATAAAGTGCTTAAAAGTGTGTTTGTTCTTCCATTACAGGTTATCCTTCTACTCTGGCCACTCCTCTTTTTCCATGTACTGCATGCTGTTCCTTGCTGTGAGTACCTCAACGTGTTAAATATTTTTAGCCTTTTGTATCAGCCAGTGTTTACCAGAACAAGGAATTGTGAAGCAGGTTCTAGAACATTCATGTCTAGGCTAATTATTATTATTTTATTTATTTAAATATGCCCAAGGGCACGGATGTCCCTGTTAAAAACTCAATTAGTGCCGATGTGAACAAAAAATCTCCATAGTTCAAATGTCAACCATCAACGGGTGGCAATTCGTGGTGCACACGTGTCAATAGAATTTGAACCAGAACGCGGGCACACAGCGCGCACCCAATAAACTTAACTACTGCTCCAATAGAGAGAGAGAGATGGAGATGCAGAGCTTAACCTGCTGGTATGTTAAAATAAAAGACAAATTATTAGCATATTTCATCTTACGCTCCATCACAGCATTAGATAGAGAGTAGGAGGAGAGTCTCTGCCTCAACTTGTTCTGGATATTCATTTAATCGTTCATTCATTAATTTTCTGTAACCTCTCATACGGGACTTTAATCTGATTTTCCACATTTTTCTTTACTCTGCATTCATGTCTGATGAACATGAGCAGCAAACTGATAAGCTGATGGTAATAGAAGTTGGAATCTATGGTCCAATATTTATTTATAGCTTGGACAAATTGCATTTAATTGGGTCCTTTTTACCAAAACCAAATTTTGCTTAGGGCACCAACTTGACTAGTTTGTTGCATAGCTGTCTATTAAAACCCAATTAAAAAAAAAATTATTGGTTTATTTGAAAGGGACATTGTACATTAATAAACATTTCTGTAAATGTACCAGAGTTAGCCAAAAGGCTATTTTACATCCACAGTCCCTATTAAACAAGTACTGTTGGGCATAATAGGAAGTTACATCTTAAGTCATTTCATCAACTATAAAACCACATCTTTTTCTGAATGTTAAATTACAGTAAGCGTCAATGATCTCAGCTTAATAGCCGGAAACAGGCAAATTGTCTTTTTTAGTTGTTCTCTATGTATAGATTAAAGAAACAAGATATAAACTGTCAATCCTGAGCTTTAGAGTGGCTGGTTTAGGAGACATTTTGTTTGACTGGATTTGCAGTGTCGTTTTTTTTAATAACAGTATTTGTGAAAAGCTTAAGCAGTCAAAGTTCAGTGACCAGACTGTCTCGTCTTACTCTCCAATCTTCACATCTGCTCCTTTGAAAGACAGCAACTAGTGGCTTTAGCTTAGTGGGTAGAGCGGTCGCCCACAACTGGGAGATCAGGGTTTGAGCCCAGCTCCTGACACGACATGCCCTGGGTTCTTCAGCAAGATCCTGAAACCCCAAGTCCCCTGGGACTGCCCTCTGTTCCTCAGGGAAGGGTCAAATACAGAGAAGAAATTTCATGATGTTGTTACTTTATATGACCAATAAAATATTAATTATATCTGATTGTTGAGGTATTACTCCTGGACCACAGAACTCTTATAATCCTCTGCTGACCTTTGAAGAGTTATAATCTCAGAAAAGATCAGAGCATTTCTGGGTAGTCTCTTTTGATTGTCCTGTCGAGCACTGATAAACTTTATGGGCTGCCGATTCATTTACCACCAGCAGATATAAATAGACACCAAGACAAAGTTCTGGCATCAGCGTAAGGCTCTCTCCCTCAACATGGTGTGACACAAACATCCGTTGACGGTTAAACATGTTCCCAAGAACCCTGGAGCTGCTTTTTTCCTCCAATTCTACTAGTTTAATATTAGTCATCTGGATCAGACAGGAAGGGGAAAAAAACAATGTTGCCAAGCTTGTTTGTCCTGGATTGATAACAGAGACACACCCAGCTATTAATTGAGACAAAACAACTATGTCGTGTGACATTGAAATAAAATATAAAGCAGATTCTTAGGTGATAGCATATCTTGTTCTTGACAGTGACATGAAATTTTATCATCTTGGTAATAAATAATTGTGTTCTGATAACATCTATCGGTGATATTGATCACGTAAAGGTCATTTTGTGGAAGGGAAATGCCAGTTGCGGAAGAGATTATTTTAAGTCGTCGGAGGAAGTAAATAGAAAAAAAAAGGATGCGTTTCACTTTGTGATGTGAAAGACAATGAAAGGGAAAATGCGTAGGGTTATTGCAGCGCTGAGTCTCATTTTCCTGCCTCTCTTGTGGGAATGCTATCTATCACAAGAATGCAAAACCTGCAGTGACTTATTTATAGTGATTTTAAAAACAGCTCCGTTTTTCCAGCTCTACCTGCAGGCTCGACTCCAGACTGAGTGGGCAAGGTTGCTGAGACCCATGATCCAGTTTTTCCTGATTGCTGCCTCACTGTACACAGGGCTATCAAGGGTGTCGGATTACAAGCATCACTGGAGTGATGTGCTGGTGGGACTCCTGCAGGGTGCCCTTATGGCCATCTTGGTGGTGAGTGATGGGTCTTAGAGTATTATTTAAATGTTAGGTGTGCAAGAGTTGGGTTCAGAACATGACTCACACATTATTCCCTGTTCGTTTATGAACATACAAACTTATTCAAATTCTTCATTTAGATTTCATAGAGGTATAGCAGACCATCAATATTATCCAAGATCAAACCCTCCCTTTTGTTTAAAGACTCCAAAACAGTTGATCATACTTCTATCGCTGGTCAACTACACTTGTAGGGAAACAACCACATTTTCAGGTTACAGCTGATCTAAATTCCTGCTGCTAAGCAGATATAAGCATATTTTTGCCATCCTGGCATCCCTAACTTGGCTTTATGTTCAGCATAGGAATGAACACAAATTGTTTTCTTCTAATGCTTAAATGGACTAGCCCCGATGAATTCATCAGACACGCTTCCATCCTTATGTGGATCCTTATGTGGTTTAGTTCAACTGACCAATGAACTAAACTTGCCAAGTGCCAGAACTAAGCTGGCACTTGGCACCAACTGATCCTCCTTTGGATGAACTTGGAATGAGGACCCTCAGATCAGGTCATCAGCGTTAATACCAGTGATCAAATCTCTAGAAAAAACTTAGTTTTTCTCTAGCTTTTCAGTTCTAAACCCAATTTTTTAATCTTCCTCTGTAGATGTTCATAAATCTGAACTTTATTTTGCCTCAATCTGGTTCTTATGCTCAGCTGTTGTTTCTCAGCATATTATGACTAAAAGAAATGTTATTTGTGTTTTATGTTGTCTAAGAAAGTGCAGGGCAGGGTGGAGTGGGTTGAGAAGAGTGTCAGGAGTAAAGGGAAATGTTAACACGTTGGTAGTGAGAGCAGCTCTGCTGTATGGTTTAGAGACGGTGGCTCTGACCAAAAGACAGACGGCAGAGTTGGAGATGTTAAGATTTTCTTTAGGTGAAGGAAGATGGACAGGAACAGAAACCAACTTATTCATATTCACATTCATTACTGAAGTTTTTTTTGTTTTTTTAAAGCATGGCCATTAATAACCCTAGTTTCTTTATTTTATATCTTGCAGGTGTTCTTTGTCTCTGACTTTTTCAAGAAACCCGAAGAACCCCGCAGAGAGGTGAACTTGCCACACACAATCCTGCATGATGCCGCCACCAACGGAAACCAACTAAGCTAATGAAGAAGTGGAGGGCAGTCACCTCTGCTCTGTCCAAATTTGCATCCAGGATTCTCCGAGCATTACACAAATTCTCATACGGTCCCTATCTCATACAGATATATATTGTACTTGACTCTAATTTAGAAGAAGCTACTGGATTTCCTTGCACCCCAGAAGCTTTTGGAAAATACACCTTAAGCCTGTTCAGTTAATGACTTTAAAAATTGTAGGCACCTTATTGTCTTTGTCCGAAGACTCTCTATTTGGAAGGAACTACCTGTCTAAACCTTGTTCATATGACTATGTGAATGAAAGTGATGCATGTTAAGAGCTAGAGATTCTGCAAGGGCAAGAACTAAAAAAAAATTCAATCCATCTACTGAACCAGCGAGAGGACATAATTGCACACAGCCACTAAAGGGTCTGACCACTGCTATAAGAGACGGAGGAGGGTTGGAAACCTGTGAATGTAATCTTGCTTTGTGCTTTTCTTAACCTCATATAGTCAAGGATTTGCTTTAGGACCAGTCTTAAGGTCAACTCCAGTACTCAGAGAGATCAATGTGTCAAACATTTGCTGCCTTAAGTCCAATATTAAAGGGCTAATTCTAAGAGAAATGTTTGTTCGACAAGTTCAAAGATGCTGGAGACCAATGCTGATCCCAGACCAGATCGTTATTACTGCTTCTCACTTTGAGCCGCTGACTCCAGGTCACTGCCGCTGCTGTCTAACCGCATCTAGTCATGGAGGAAGCGTGTTTTCTTAGCGAGATTAAGAGCAGATGATCTGGTGTTGCTTTTGCTGGACTGCAGCTGCTGCTATCACAGCTCCCTGTGTATCCAAAAATAAACATCACGTGAACAGACTGTGCTTTTTAATTATCTGTATGTAAAAAAAAAAATCACCATACTGTGATTTATTGAAAAAAACTGTACACGTTTTTAAAACAAGAAAAGCCATTTCACTTAACATAAACAAATGAAAGTATTGTATGTATTATGTGATGAAAATTAAAGCATGAATTGTTTTTTTTCCTTTCTCAACCAAATGCTGTCAGATTATTTACCACTTTGCTCACTGTAAGCAAAAATAAACATGTTCAGACTTTCTGACCACAGATAGACTCATCTAAGTGAAAACTGTTTACATCTATAGACAAATTTCAATTGTTTAATTATCCAAGAACGATCGATTTTCAATCTGGTTTGTTTGTCAACAGAGTTATGGAAAAAGCACCCAACCAAGAAACTTTAAAACCACATTAAATGTTGGATCAGATCCAAAATCATCGGTAAAAATAACATTTTTCAATTTTAATAAGTAGTATTTAGATGCAAGTTGACCCATCCTCTGCAAGGGGCTGGTGGACAAGCGTTTAACGGGGTAAATGAAGAGAGGGACCAGCTTGAGTGACAACAGTGTAGTCTATCATGGACATGTTCAATTCTGGAACAGAAACACAAACGGGTGTGGATTTCGATTTTGAAATCAGATGAAGTACGCATTAATCTCAAACAGACTTGCAGCTTTTTAAACATTTCCAGAAACAGTGAGGATAGAGGACTGCTAGAGAAGGCCTACTTGCTATGTTTTAAGCTGATGGTCAGGCCTCACACCCTGTGTACTTTTATTGGCTGGGGGCTGAAGTCCTACTACCTAAATATTGATTTGCAGGAACATCCAACACAGCAAAAAAAAAAAAGAGAAATACAGGCACGTGCGGAGTCTGCAGTTACCATCCTACACCTCCGATTGGTTTAATGTTGACTGAGAGGTGATGCTGCTTCAGCTAAGCTCGAACCATATTTTTCCACAATTCTTTCAGAAAAACTATTTTGTATGTTGTACTGTATATCAAGTGAATGAGTTGCACTGGCAAGAGACTGGACCCTTTGCATTTGTGGGGATATACGCGCTGATACTCTTACTCTGATTAGGATCAAACGTCAAGTATCAACTGGATGGACAAACTTTTTTCTTTCCCCAAATTAAAAGCATATTGAACCAATATTGGGGAAATAATGGCACGATCCTTGACCAACGTGTGACAAAAAAAAAGATCAAATGGCCATGATAGGGTAAAATATAAGCTATACAGCTTTCATCTCTTTGTATTCAATCTCGTCATATGTTTGGACATCATCATAGGTAGAGACTGGCAGCAAACACAATGTCTCTCTTGATCTTCGTTATGCCTGCAGGCAGAAAAAAGGAGTTAAATAGTCAATTTATGATTTTATCTTTTTAATTTTAAGTGAGAGACCACATGAAGAGATTTGCAGCAAAGAATAATTCTTAATAGGAGTGCTAATAAAGATGATTTCCATTATTTATCGGAAAAATGATCTTGAATGTGGTCATTTAGACAAAAAGAAAAGTCAGAATTGTTTTTATAAAAACAATGAAACCTAAGATATCCAGTGTCAAAAAAACAACAAACAAAAGAACAGAAAAACAGCTAATATTAACACATAATAACTTGGAAGCACTTTCTAAAAGTTCTTAATGATCACCAACACTGTTCCTGTTAAAAGACTGAGTCATCGTTCTAACGTTTCTTACCTTCAGCAAACTTGTTCTCCAGCTCCGTGTTGCCTATCGCCTTGGCTGCAGAACACATTTGTCGTAATACCTCCTCCAGACGGCGCATGCAGCGGATAATGCTACCTACAGGAGACATAAATACCATTTAACGCATTAAATGAATGTTTTCAGACTGAACTAAATTGTATTTATTGGCACAGTTGGCACTCTTTGTAAAGTCGCAAGCACAGTGTATATCGATATGTTGAACTTATTTAAAGGTATTTCTGGTAAAGGACCATGCAGTATGGTTCTAATTTTGGAAAATATGTTTTGAATGTTCTCCCCATGTTTGTGTGGGTTCTCTCTGGGTACTCCTACGTCCTCCCACAGTCCAGAAATATGCAATATTGTTGAGCTGGGGACTGAGTGTGAATGTGTGTGAATAAGCATTCACATGGTCTGTCTATGTGTTTGCCCTGTGAAGAGCTGGTGACTTATCCAGGGTGTATCCTGCCTTTCTCCCAATGTGAGTGGGGACAGCTTCCTAGAATTTATAGAAGACAATAATTTGTTTCTCTGTCCTTTTCCTTCACCAACATACAAACAGATATCTTCCAAGATTCTCAACAACATATCATATTTTCCGGCTGAGATCACTGCTTGGAGTCTGTGGGGTGACTCATGAACTTAAACAGGGTTCAAGTCAAGCAACCTATAATAAATTATTGAGGGAGCCTCAAAAAGGCTGTGATAATGTACGTGATAGACAATGTTACTAGTCAGCATGATATGTAGAAAATCTGTCATGTGAATATGATGAAATGTTGTTTAGGAGAGGCTCTTTGGCCATGATCAGTGGATTAAGTTTTGAAGTGGAAATGGCTCATATTCTGGCTCACGCTTTCAGTTTCTTCAACAAAAGGGAGCCAGCACCCCTTACAATTTTCACAACCATGTAAAATACTAATGGGCAAAGTTCATTCAGATCTGGAATATAATCTGGATCTACTGTGATGTAGATGGGAAGAAACATGCCGCTAATGTGGAGCTGAGATGCAAATTCACATGGATTCAAAGTATCTGAAAGCTACGAAGTTACATCTTGGTGAAAATTCTATTAAAATGGAAAAATCATATTTTTGTTGTTATTCAAACTTCTGATGATAAGCACATGATTCCAAATGCTAGAAGTATGTTTCTTGGATAAAGAAATTTAGGTAGTACTATGTCATGTGGCAGATCCGTGTAATGCTACGTCATGACAGGATGTGTGTACTATGCCCTGGGTACAATGATACAACAATGAATGATGTCCTAGCGGTGATACCAAATACAATGCAGATATTGTTCACTCAGACGTGAGTGTTATATCTGTTATATATAAATCGAGTTTCATGTGATTGAATCTCTACAACTGTGTGCTGTTTGTTCTTTATTTTTTGTTGTTACTCTTGATAAACAAATGTTCCAGGCTTTTGTTTTGACATGGAGTGTTTCCAAATTCAGGTTTAAAGGACCATTGCGTTGGCGTAGATATGCACAGTTAAGTTAACTAGGCATTATATTTTATTTGTCTGTTTTTGAAAATGATCCAAAAAAAGTTCCTTAACAGCTTGAAATTAACTGGACACAAAATGAACACCTTACACCTAAAAAATTTTATTTAAAAAGTTGAATGCCCTTATTTAGTGTTCAAATTTGTACATCAGTAAAATTATATTATGGGCTGGATGCACAAGGTCAGCCGGTCAATGTCAGTGATGATGAAAGCTTAATAGACAGATTCAACAATCCAAACACCTGCAGTTTAACTTCCCGTCACATATATTGGATATTAACATCAACATGTACCTTCAAAAACATCGGTCATCTTGCAGATTTGAGCAAACGTGGCGCCGTTGGCCCACGCATACACCACATCCATCAGGTGGGGCTTAAACTGGTTTAGATAAGTCTCCTCATCAACATCCAGCTTGGCGTCTGCAGAAACTTTGGCTATGCGTTTAGCACACTCCTGAAAACAGCAAAGGATGACAGGATATATATATATATATATATACTTCCACCAAAATTCAAACCTTTAAACAGAAGAACACATGTGAGTATTACGTCATCCCACCTGCATTTGTCTTAATGGTGCTGCTAGTTGTTCAGTCAGTTTTGGCATCTCACTGGCCTGGAAGGAAAATTTGCATCATTAATGCTCTGACAATGAAATGGTATTCTAAAGAATATATACCATACTGTTCCTAAACTGCAGCTTTAGTAGTCAGCTCTCAACAAGTCTGATTGTGAGCTTATATTTTAACTTCTCAGTATTGACAACAAACACTTTGATGGGAATGAACCTAGGGTTTCCTCTAAAAATGTCATATTCATATTCTTCAACCCTTTTCTCCTCTTAGAGTTGATTGGAGTAATAAATACCGTCATAACTGCTCAATACGAGGCTGCAGCTAGCCCTGGTGATCTTGATAAAAGATTGAATAAAGAGGAAGATGGTGCATACAGGTGTGTCCAAAATCGTTTTACAAACGGAGCTATTCGTTTGCTGGGCTAACTGTCTCTTGTTATTTCCAGTCTATATGGTTACCTGTTGGATGTGTATAATATGTATTCATATTTATGAAACATATGAGAGGGAATCAATCATCTCACATAAATGCTTGCCAAAAAAACCCATAAAAACAAGCATGCTTCATTTCATAATAGTTATGACTAATGCTTACTTTTTTCTGCAGCTGTTAAACATCAGGCATTTTTACATTTCAAAAAATGATCAAAACATCTCAAATATTTAATATTGACAAATGCAAAAATATATTCTGCATAAAACCAAAAAATCATTATCCATCCATCCATCCATCCATCCATCCATCCATCCATTCCTTCATCATCAGGTTATAAAGGCAGCAGATTTTATCTCCCCAGTAATATTGGAATTTCTACAGGTGATACTGAGTAGTTTCATTATTATTATTATTATTATTATTATTAGATGAGGCATGTAATCACTCCAGTGGTTTTTTGGGTGTACCTCGGGGTCTAATCTCAACAAACATGGCCAGAAACCTCCAAAGGGGTAGCAGCCTATGAGATATTATAAGCTTGGGTGGCAGGACCATTGTAACTGGAAACTATTGACATGTAGAAGCATTGGCTCCACACCCTTCCTCTAAGGCTGAGCCCAGCTACCCTACAGTCCAGTGGTGGGTATTGGGTGTTGTGCTTTTGGATTTGTCCGCCTGTGATATTCAGCACGCACTGGTATGGTTTGTGTGAGTGTGAAGTAACCAGCATGAGAGTCAATACTTCCATGTTGGTGTCTTACTCAGGAGGTAGGGGAATTACTGAGCTGAAATAAAACGGTATATCTTATTCAAGAGTGAGTCAACAGACTATGTCCATTATTTATCACCATTAGGTGGCCATTTATGAGAGCCAAACCTGTCACAGCGGGATTGTAAGTCCTTATTGAGGGTGGGGGAGACTCTTCCCTCTACTGGCTAAATATGTTAAATTGTTCATTTAACCTAGGTAACACTTAGAACTAGGTTATTGGTTTAAACCCCCCCCCCCCAAAAAAACAAAGTTGGATTTGAACTCATCTTAGGTTAGACCATCAGCAGCAGCTCTTAACAGACAAACAGGCACAGACACACACAAACCTCCTGTGTAGGCATGCAAACATGACAGAAGCTTGTCGTCAGTCACTCTCTAACCCAAGCTTTTGGTAAAGCACAAAAACACAAGTTGGGAAGCTGCAGTTCAGTCAGAAATCGGTTCTAAATTAAGCCAATAAAAAGATTTGTGAAACACACGGTACTTCAACCTCAGGTTTCTGTTTGGTTATTACGCAGGAGAAGGAGCAGATTAGGCGAGTGAGAAACGTACGAGAACTTAAATACCTGTTAGTGTGGAAAATTGGAGTAATTAAATGTGTTTGTTGTGTTTGTGTGACTTTGATCATACATTCTCCTGGAAGACGAAACAGGACAGTAGGGCTGTGGCTTGTTCCACCGTCAGATCGTTGAAGAGGCCGTTGAAAATCATCTCAGTCAGCAGGAGCTCATCCCCACTGGAAAGATTCACACACATTGAATCACTACGTGATATTTTATTTTTTGATCAAACAGATTCATCTGTTCCTCATGTGGCTTTGGTGAGAAGATACATGTGTCAGCCCTGGTGGAACGCTCAGTTAAAAAACAATACACCCAACATACTAGAAACATTTCATCTCAAAGACGCCAAGAGTTCAATTTTTAAATGATTTGTCAAGAAATATAGCTCTCAGATTTGACAGGCTGAAAATAAACGGCATTAAAATAAATAATTTTGATAGTTAACTCTCAAACCTTTGAACGTAACCCCATCCTGATTTCTGATTTTTTTTTGTGCATATTTGTCACACTTAAATGTTTTAGATCATCAAACCAATTTGAATTTGAGAGAAAAGATGACCCGAATAAAGACAAAATGCAGTTTTTAAATGATTTTATTTATTAAGTAAAAAATCCAAACCCACATGAGCCTAGGTGAAAAAGTAATTGCCCCCCTTGTTAATTCATGAGTTAACTGTGATTAACAGTTTTGGAAAGCTGAGTTCAATTTCACTGGCCACACCAAGGCCTGATTACTGACAGACCTGTTGAATCAAGAAATCCCTCAAATAGAGTCAGAAGTAGATTAAAAGGGCCCCAAAAGCAACACATCATGCTGACCACTGTGACACTTGCGCCATAATCCACAAATGGAGAAAACTGGCACCAGCGGTGAACCTTCCCAACAGTGGTCATTATTGACCAATAATGTTAATAATAACATTATTATTAGTTATTGTCATTAGGTTCAGGTGAAAATTACTATTTCAAACAGTTTTAACTTAATAAAATCATAATTTAAAAGATTGCATTTTGTCTTTACTCGGGTTATCTTTTGCCTCATATTAAAATTGGTTGGATGATCTGAAACATTTAAGTATGACAAATATGCAAAAAAACTTTTGCATATACTTTGCAAATATGCAAAGATACTTTTGCACGGCACTGTATGTGGTTCCTTCTGCGCGGAAAATTGAGGTTCAGTAGAATAGAATAGTTCCTTCATGAAACTACTCACAACAAGGTCTGTAGGCCACTTTCATGCACCATATCATGTTTTCTGGAAGGTGACACTTCTTTTTAGTTTTTCAAATGAGTGTTTTTGATATTTCGGGTTCTAGTTGCATTATATTTGAGAAAATCCAGAACTACCAACAAGCTGATATCTCAAAAACTTAAACAAAAGACAAACAGCACCACGGGTAGTAGGGACAGGTTTGCTGCAGGTTCCAACAACTTAAATTGAAAACTTTTGAAACTTTAATTATTTGCCACATCGTGTAAGTGTCACAGTAAGTCAAAATTAAGATTAAGGAAATTTTAAATACTTAAATAAGTATTTTCAAAGTGGCATAAAATTTGCATTAACATGTTACCGTAAAACAAACTCTCATAAAATGTGTTAAAAACACCTTAAAAAACCTACAATTCAGGGTATGAAATTTTTGAATTTAAGATCATATGGGAACCCTAGAACTAAAAAGGGTAGAAGGGTTTCATTTTTTATTTAGGGGTGCACTATCCTTTTAATAGATGCTGTTATTCATCTCTTCTGAAAATATGCCTAATTGGCAAACAAACCTGAGAAAAAAAAACGACAACACAAATTAAGCGGCTGTATTATCCCTACACTTCAACTGCTCGGTGTGCTTCGCTCCTCCCTACCTGCTAATTTCACAGGCCACCCGCCCTTTCATCTCAATGACATCAGAGGGGCTGGCGAATCCAAGGCGTCTCAGAACTCTCTTCCTGCACTTCAGCTTGTCCATCTGCAGGACGGTCCGAGCTTTCTTCAGTTCTCGTTTTGCTGTCCGAACATCTGCTGCAATCTAAAACACACACAAACTTTGTCATGGCTTGAACCATCCTTTAACTGATGTCACCTAATACAAAATCTTGCAGCATGCCTTGGAAAGAATAAATGGAGTGTGATAACTGTAAGCTGTGCTTTGTATGAGGTCATTGTAAATAACAAACTACCTTCACAGTGATGGAGGGGGAATGTTTGACTTATCTACTGACTGATGGTCTTCTGCCTCCTTATCTGTCCTCAATGATGAATCATATCCACTTTAACCTTTACCACTCAACATTACAACACACCACAGCCCCAAATAAGAAAATCCATGCATAGATCATACCAGGATGATGATTTATTACTCAAGGAATGATATTTTAGAACTTGTAGCTTAATTTGTCAGTACTGCGTACAAATCACACACAGCTGGAAAGTTTAAACATTCTGGTTCTGAAGACAAAGCGTCACCAAATATATGATAGGGGTACTAAAAGTACCGTAATAGTCAAGCAGAACACCGCTGCAGAAATTAGACTAATGATTAGCAGGGATTGGAAAAGGAGACCAGATTAGATAAGGACGTAGAAATCCATTTTTTAATTAAAAACTACTTTGATCTGTCTTTAAATCAAGACACGCAGAGGCTGCATATCGTTGTGCAAAATCATAAACAGAATATAATATTGTCGTGTAGAATTTTATTTTGAAAAATATACTTTTTGCAATTTTTTGGTGGGTGAGGGCAAGGCTGAGTAAAGACTCAGTATTAAAATGAGAAAAAAATATTATATTAAAAGTGTTAAATTCATCAACTTTCATGTAAATACCGAATGCTGTGTGTTTTAGAAGGAACTGGGGCTGGGTGATTAATCGTAAAAAGATTGGGATCTTGATTCAGGCATATATACGACCAAATTTCTGTTGTACGGCGATTCTCCTGCATTTCAATTTATAACGTGAGCTGCATTTAAACTCACTAGCAAAGGCCAAAGCTAATGATAAGACGAGTGAGGTCTTGGCCTTTAAGGCTTAATGGATAAATGCTAAAATTAGCTTTAGCTTGCCTAAGCTAAGCTAAGTGACTTAGCCCTAACTAGGAGGTCTACTGAGTAGCTGGGGAGCTATCATCACGTAGCACAAGCAGAGGCAGGAGTGGTAGTCTCATATCGCTCATTAACTCCTTCTTCGTGTCATCTTTTTCTTTCTACCAGTTTGCGGTACTTTTCTAGCGGTAAATTCTCATGTAGTAGCCAAGCTTAAACCACGAAGAATTTAAAGAAAAACATGTTTTTGGTAAAGTTTAAAACTAATGAAAATCGTACATGGAAACTGGATGGGTTTTGTTTCCGTTCTGGATGTAGAGTCTCACGAAGAACGCCCTCAATGGTGAGAGTTTAAATATATTTATAACTGATGATTAATGAAAATGTAATTATGTTTGATTGGTTTAAACACCAGCTATTTGGTCAAAAAGCCAAAAACTGTCACGTTTTACTGTTGTTTACCCAGCTGACATGAGTAATTTGGGTAAATAGTCAAGCGGTAATCATGGTAACAACAAATGTGCGACCACGTAAAATCCCGGTCCTTCAGTTAGTGTGAACCATGTCGGACACGGTCGGGTTTGGAAATAAAAACAGAAGGTCGGCTGGGCTCGAGCTGGGCTCAGTCAGTAGTCACCCGAACTCGGTCTGGCTTGGACATTAATTTGCAACCATTTGACTTGCACACGTCAATCTGTGTTACACACAGAAAGCGCATGCCGCTTTTTCATTTCTCATGTACATAACATGATGATGTAAATTGAGCGGTAAATTTGTGGAGAGAATCGGGATCTAAATTATAGGCAAAAAATCGGTGATTCTCATTTTAGCCAGAATCGCCAAGTCCTAAAAAAGAACCATATTTTTACAAATTGGATAAGCTGCATTTCCACTATTTTCATTTCCAATTTGAATCCCCATCCTTGAATTTTATGTGAAAGTCATTGCATTCCTTTGCCCTTCAGAATGAATTTGTCTAACTTTGGAGATTGGTTTATATCAAGTGGCACAAGTTCTGATTTTGAGAAGTGTTCTTCCAGAGATTTATAGCCCAAATCTTTGCAAGAGCAGAGGTTAATGTGAAGTTTCTCAACCAAATTTCCCAACAGGGGTTGGAAAAAAGGGTTATCTTTTCAAAACAAATTACATTCCCATGAGCTTCAGCGGTAAAGTTTACCCACTGCTTAGTATCACCATGTCAGTATTGTCATTACTCTCACTGTGAACACACTCCCTATAGTGACCGTACTTTTCAACAATCTATGTATGGGATAAAAATGAAGTAATTTATTTTGATGGCTAATATCTGAATATCTTGCTTGTGATGTTACACAGGACAAGGAACATTCACATGCAACAACATTTTTTCCCTTAAGTTTTTTAACAATGAAATATTGGGAGGTTTCTCTACAATATTTATTGATTACTCTTTGAATATTTGAGGGATCACAATGAAGCTGGGGGATGAGTGAGACACGTGGCAAAGAAGGAATCATTGAATTGTAGCAAAGATCTGAATAAAGGCGTGGTTTCAAGATTTATTTTGGTTCATATTCCTCAATAATCCAAGAGTACTTTTGGATCCGAGTTTGATCTAATCAAACTAGAACTGTTGGGCCTTGTCGGAGGTGTGTGGTCTACTCCGTGCCCTTCTAATTTATTTAGGGAGATATTTCTATACACTGGTATGATTTGTGCCCTGTTTTTTGCTATGGCCCTGTTTTTTGCTATGGCACATGTTCCCTGGGAACATGGAGGATAATTTTTTTCTGTATAATTACATGGCTGTGTACAGCTGTCTTGCATTTAAGTCCTGGAGAAAAAGTGTCACAGGAAGTGTCTTCTGTTAGTATTACAACATGGATACATTTTGTTTTGTCATTTGCTGTGATCTAATGGCATATTTAAATCCAACCTCTCACTGAAGGTGACGCCCTTAATAATGTCATTGTTCTCTTTCTGTCTAATGTTCCATGTGGAAGTAAGGCCAAGCAGATCTTTTCTGGCATGTATTGACAAAGGAAGGTCGCTGATTTGAATCTACCACAAAGTAGCTAATAATGAAAATGTAATTATTATATTTCAACCACAAACAACGGAACAACTGTGGTCCATTTTTAATTTTGGCCTTGACATTTATCAGGGTTTTTGTGGCTGACATTTAACTCTCCCACTAACGGTAACAAACATTTGAACAGTTTCTCACCAGAGCCTTCTTCTCACATAGAGAATAAACAGATTCCAGGTGGGGGTCACTGTGCAGGGGGTGAGAGTACATGCGATGCTCAAATGCCTCCACTTTCTGAATGACTTTCTTAAGTGCAGGGTCTTTGATGCCCATGTCGTCTACGGGGTCGAGCAGAGGAATGCCATCTGGGAAACGTTTCTGCACCTCCTGCATACAAAATTATTTGAATAGAAAGAAAAAGCCATAATTAAGATAATGGTTCTAGTTGTGTTCCAGCAGTTTTTTACTGCAATATGGCTACATTTTGTACCTGTATGGACTTGAGCATGAGCTGCCTGTTGTCAAAGGGCCTCAGGTCTTTGGGGATGTAAAGGCGAACTGAGCTGATGGAGGTCAGGAGATGAAGCATCACTGGGACTACCTGGACAAAAGCAATAATTGATAAAAGTCACAGTCAGATAGTCCTGACAACAGAGACATTAACAGGTAGTACTATATTTGTGTGTAATATGAATAATAGATAGATTATAGATTTTTCACCCACTTGCATTTCCCCACTCTCCCCTGAAGTTACAGGTTTAGCTGTTTCCGTTGCAGCATCTTTTACACTCTCCTTGCAACAGTGGAGCAAAACCTCCACCACATATAGCGGCTCTGAGTCTGTAATAGTCTAAATGGAGAAATGTACATTAGTCACAGTAAAGATTAATACACATGAGTGTGACTCTATTACAACAACTTACTTTCACATTTGACTTCTTGGAAAAATTTACAACCACTCCCCAACCAAAGTCAGCTTCTTCGTTTTTTACCTTTGGGATCAAAACAAAGACTCAACAAATTAAACATGAAATTCCATAATTATTGCCATCCAACTGTGAGTGTGTGAAGCTCTACCTTAACAAGTCGGCCAGGCTGCAAGAAGGGCAAGCAGTATTTGGGTTTATGAATGAACTCTTGTATCTCTTTACCGAGTTTGGCCAGCTGCTGTCTAATTTTAAAGTAAGTGACCACACTCTCCTCATTGGGAATCTCAATGGCGTGGTACTGCTCCTCATACTTCTTTATTTCTGTACAGAAGAAACAGCAATACATAATTCTGAACTCGAACAAGCCACAAAAAGTAGGAAATATAAATCATTCAAATTCAGCATTTCAAAATCCCTGATGAAGTATCACCTTTACGATCCTAAGTATCAAAAGTTTTTTTTGCCTCAAATTATGGGAATCAATTTGGTACAGCCCAAACCAAAGAGATCTAAAATACATGTTTATCACTAATCACATATCACTACATCATAACAATACAGAGGAGAGTTTTTCTGAAGGTTACTTAATCATCCAGTCTTTGGTTTAGTAAATACAGAAAATAAGCTTACTCTCCACGACACCCGGCAAAGCCCTGTAGTGTTGGAACTGGTAGAAAGACTTTTCCAACATGTACTCAGGGTTGATCTCCTCAACACGCAGCAGGTTAAGCACCATGTTGTAGGTCAGATGGAAGGCACTGTTTAAAGGGTCTGCTGTGCCCTGCAAAGCACAGCGTAGACCGGACAAAAGGAAATTATTAACCATATACATGATACTAAGCAACATAATTACACACTTAAAAGGACTCTGCAATCAAAACCTATGAAACTTAAAACCACAGTTGATAGCTTTCTATCAAAGACACAGTCTCAATCAAAAGCTATACAACCACACATTTATTTATTCCTGTGGACTTTATGCCTGTGCTGTGCTAATGGTACACCGAATGCCCCAATGAGTCACAGATAGAACAACATATGAATCACTTCTGATCATTTTCTTTCAATTGCTCAAACTAGCTCAATAACATCGCAAGGAGCGGTGATAGTTAAAAGTTGCTGTTATTTTAGCAGGAAGTACATTTGGGCAGCACTAAAGTGGTTTGCAAAGTTGTGATAGCAGTTTCATTTAGAAAAACACTCAACTTGTACTTAAAAAGCATTAAAGCAACAACATTTACAGTACCTTGAGTAGTTGTTTGCCAACAGCTGGACTCATCTTCTCGTCCACCATGAATATAACAATACCCCTGTCATCCATTCCTCTCCTCCCAGCTCGTCCAGACATCTGGATGTACTCACCGGATGTAATCTAGATCAAATGAAAACACAAATTAGGATAAGGCTGCATAATTAGGAAAAAACGATCACAAAAGACATTTAGAACCTCTAACAGAGTAGATCATACTTTCACCAAAGTATATACTCATGATCTCGCCTTAAATACGACATAATGTTTGGGCTAGGTAGCATATCCTCTTCCAACTAAGTGTCTGTTGACTAAAAATTAAGGTGCATAATAATCCGCATGGGAGACAGAACCACAAACACAGTGTTATCAAATAGGATGTAATTTTGGCTATGGTGAAGAGGACACTGAGAAAAAAGCATATTTACAATAAAGAAGAATGAATTAGCATTCATTAATCATAATCGAGGTGAATAAATGAAAATAATTATGTAATTGTCATTATGATTCAGGTTATATCACCAAACCTTATGTTAGGAAGAGAAAGAAATTCTTGTGAATGCTTCTCTATATAATAATCTTTAATTGATCTGACAAAAAACAAATTATACTTTCAGGAAAAAGAGCAGAAAACATAGAAGCAGGAAGAGGATTTATTTCATATATAATTGAGAACATAACCAAATGTTTTTGAAAATACATTAGGTACTCATACAATTAGTGGCAAGCCACATATCTGTTTTAGCAACACAGAAAGTTTTCAAACTCTCTTGTGAAGAAAAGACTGAAAGGCAGAAGCCTTTGAGGACTTTCTCTGTAACACATATGGTTCTGGTTAAATCTCAAATATCAACTGTTCTGTAAGCAATAAATTTACTAAAAGAATGGAAGGCGGATGTTATTATTTTTATGCTGAAAAAATCTGACCTTCATGTCAGGCATGCCATCAGATCCGGTCTATAAAAAGTGCTTAAGGAATGACAGTTGTGCGCAACTGTGTGCCTGCGTGGAGCTTTGGCAACGTCAGATGAGCCAGATGTTCTTGATAAAGATGTTGGAGGGAAGTCTCACTCTTACACAATCTCTTCAAGCATTTGTATTTGTGCGTGTGTGTGTGTCTGTGAGCTACAAATCAATGCATATGAGGTGAAGATGAAGGGTGCTTCTGCACATAAATGGCCCCAGCCCTTGTAAACACTACGTGGCCGTTTATGTGGCAATGCTGCAGCAGGACCTTATAAAGGCCTCAATCCAACACATGTGTATCTGATCTGCATACAGGGAAGAGCTGTTCGAAAGAGATAGTACAGTTTATGGGAAGCTAATGAACTCTCATTGAGCTTGCATTAACTGGGAGAATAGCCTGGCTAACCTCTGCTCATGGAGATTTATGGACTAAATAGCAGCTCTCCACAAAAGACAACTGGAATATTTACAAAGATATATGCCTCACTTGTATTATCTACAATTGTTTGCTCATTGTCCTCATTAAGTGTCTGAGCAGCTGTGGAGATTTAAGTTCCACAACACAATATACTTTAGGGTGTCTCATGTAACATAGTATACAGGACACAACACTAACTGTTTGTTCAGAAATTCCGTCTATTTACGATTTCAATGTGCAGCAGAACACTCTAAAACACTTAGTTTTAGAGTTACAGTCAGACTTAAATATAGAGTTTGTTCTTACAAAGCGGTGATTCTTGCCATCAAACTTGCGTGCGCTGGTGAAGAGCACAGTGCGAGCAGGCATGTTGATGCCCATGGCAAACGTTTCTGTAGCAAACAAGGCCTGAAATGAGAAAAACAATTTATAAAAATGGTCACAATCCAGCATGAATAGACTTCAAATTATCTGTATTTGCATTCAGTCTTTCTTATAGCAAGTTTAGTAACGATGTTTCAAATTTAATGCCAGTGTGCTTTGTAAATACTAAAATTGTGTCGACTACTATATGTGTGTTAGGGCAATTATTAAAGTGCAAAAAAACCTAAACAAAAAAAAAACAAAACAACATACAATCGCGGGGGTTTTGCCGAAAAGTGATGAGTTTTTTGTGCATTTTGCTACGTTTCCAGGTATGGTACTGTCACTGGCTGTTTGATCAGTGGAATATGTTGATACTGGCAGCAGTAAAAGTCACAAAAACAATGCTGCACAATGCTAATAAGAGGTCAGATACTTCACGAGATTTTGAACATTAATATTGGAACAAACAACTCTTTACTTAAATCATTGTGGAGCACTGACATCACAAAGTGTGTTTTCATCCGAGCGTCTTTCTTTTGTGTTGGCGATTGATGGGGCCGCGTGGGCACGTTAGTACATGTCTGCGTACATTTATATGCATGTGAGGTCCACTCTGTTCTCCCTACAACTATATTTCAACATGGTGGCCTGTGAGGAAATATTTTAATATATCTATATAACACACTACAATATGTTTCTGGCAGTGCTTGAGGTGAGAGACCAGCGATGCAGTAAATTATTCATAACTCAGTTCTGAAGTTTGATTTAAAGGGCATTTAAGCAGGTTACTGAATTGTCCCACTACAGATCATTTTACATATAAAGAAAAAAATATTTATAATATTCTGAACCAATACTCCTTTTTGTCAACAATATGCATTCAGATGATGCTTTGCTATATTTTCCCCCGAATTTGGAGTAACAGTTCGCGGATTGGTTTTGGACTCAAATGGTTATGTGCTAGTTGCCCAAGCAACACATTCATTTATCTTTTAATTATTATCTCCGAGGAGGGATGTTATGTTTTTTCACTCGACTTTGTTTGTCCAAAGAAAAAGTAAGAAATTGCATGAAATTTTACCGAGAAGCAGGTTTTTGACATGTCCTACGGATGATAACATTTTGTCGACACTATATGCTTCGCAGCATTTTAAAATAAAATAATAAGAGATATTTGGAAATAATCGAGAGTTCGTTGGAGTTGCCGGTAGAGTTAGAGGCTGGCAATAACTCAGACATTATTGGAGAAATCTGCATGAAGTTTTCCTAAACCATGGTTACTGATGTGTCCCATTCTTTGATGTTTTATACTCGAGAGTAACAGGAAATGTCACAACAATGTCTGTGTACACGCTTTCATGAAACGTCCCGAAGAAAATCTAGGAATGTGGAGCGGATATTAAAACAAAATGCTGAACATATGAAGAGAATAAGAGGAAGAAATAAAGTAGGTTCACTGGTAGATTTTGGCCCTTGGTGAAGGTTTGCGCTCTGAGTGATTTACAGAGCGAGTACACAAAATACACAACGGACAAAATAGAAACCTGAGATTAGTAAGTAAAAAGAAGTAATAAAAAAAAAAGGATACTGAAAGGATAATAAAAAAAATTGTTGCTGCCTTGATAATACCTTGATGAGGCCTTCAGAGAAAAGGATCTCTATGGTCTCTTTCAGGATGGGCAGCAAGCCTCCATGGTGGATTCCTATTCCCCTCTTCAACAGAGGAAGCACATGCTCCACCTGAAAAACAGAGAGCACCAATTGTCAGATAAGTGTCCGTAGCCTTTGTTTGAAAGTTAATTAATTTAGTTTTCATTAACACCAGCAGGATTTGGAGGAAAAGCATCCAATCAGAACAGCTGTTTATCATTTTGGGACTCAGTCCAACAGGCTGCAATTACAGGAACAGTGTTTCAGCACATGCTGACATTATATGTGCACCTATTTACTTTAAGGCACTTTAGCTGCATTATCCTAGGAAAAAATTAAAAGTGGATGAAATGCAGAAGCCCTTTTTTTCAGCCTTTAAAAGGAGAAAAAACTTGAATCAAAATAACTTGAGAGAGAAAGATGTTGCGATTGAGTCAGAGTGACAAAGATCGGTCTTCATCACCTGAGGGAGTTTCTTGTCTTCGTCTGAGAGACAGTCGATTGCATTGCTGAACACTTCTTCCACCAGGCGTTTCTCGTCATCTGTAAAAAAAACAAATGTTTTAGTTATTCACAGCATCTCTTTTTCCTGTTGAGAAAGTCTCATAAGCCTGAAGCAATTTCTGGCATCCGGAACACTGTCTCAAATACCTTGCCATTAAATCATATTCACACCTTTGGCATAACTTAACTTACTAATTTTTGAAAACAATAAAAAGGTTTAAGGTACATTCATTATTGTGTTTACAGATTGTGTGAAGTTGAGGTCTGAGAACAAAAAAGAAGTGACTTTGGCTTAAGTTCTATCTTTACCCACTGCTTTATTTCCGTTATAGTCTGTATAATATAATTTCAGAACCAGTGTCCTATTATCCTATAATGTGTTGTTTGCTATGACCAATTAGCCATCCCTTTTCATATAGAAAAGTTGGTGAATATCTTACTAGGTAGTTGAGTGCTACAAAATTGAAAACTGTGGCGACAGTTGAGAGATTCTCAATTCTCAGCGAGAAAATTTGTCATTATCGTTTTACCTACGTCCATCCAGCTCAATATCTTAGCATTTTTTCTGAGACTTCAGAGGCAAATCCATCAATTTAAGACATAAAGATTAGTGTACTAATCAGGCAAAATTGTACTTGGCCTGAAAACTGTTACAAACTGTTTCTACAATGGTTATGCAGAGATACTTTTAAATAAAAAGACCTCCATGGCATGGGAGGAATTCTACATTGCAATCTGAAGATTTTAGATTTGAAAGACATATGCACACATCAATCAGGGAGTTAAATTGAAGATTATGTCTGAATGCTTTATCTGAAATGCAGTTTCTAGTGTGTTTTAGCTATTATTAGGCGGGCAAATATCATGCGGTGCACACTGAAAATCCAATCCAAATCCATGGCTATTTGGCCTGTAAAAAATGTGTCTTTAAAAAAACTGCTGACTGGACAGACATATAACGTACAACGCTGCCATGCAACCAAAGAAAAGTTCTGCAGCAAGTCAGTATCGCAAAAACTTAATCTGGGTTTGCAGTTCTGCACGCAGTCCAGTTTAATTTTCAGTACCAGTTGGTCCCCCGAATCCAACACAAATCTGCTGTTCCACTAACACTGCCCAGAAACTATGTGTCACGGGGGGGGGTTGAGCTGGCAAAAAATTTGAGAAACCAAAAGAGCTACGTGTCTCTCTGTCCTCATTTTAATCAAACAAAATACACAAACCAAGATATTCCATGACACCAATGACTTGCTATAGTATCTAAAGTGGTTACAATATCTCCCCTCTACTGTTTGGTGAAGGAGAGTTGGTCTAAAATACTGTCTAACTCTGTGGTTTGTAAAGTAGGGTCGATGCACCCCCAGGGACCTTAAGTGGTTTCCTGGGGGTGTCCCCTGCAAAAAAGGCGAATTGCTTCATTCCACTATAATTCCATCCATCAGTAACACAATGACATGAGTTATGAAATTTTATAATAATATATTTATATATAGGTGTGGTCATGACTTTCAGTGTTATAGCCAAATAATACACATCTACCTACGACAACAGATATATCCGTCTCACAATGTAACATAAGGAATCACACACATCCATTCATTAACAAATTGATACATCCATAACTTGGCAGCAAGAGGTCAAAAGTATTGAAAACAACAAAAATGGTGACTGTAGAGGAGGTTGTGTTAATACACCAAGTAAATATTTGTTTATGAGGCTTCAAAACACACCTTTACAATTTCTTTGTTTTGTCACTCAGCTTTTTTTCTTCTTTGTAGAGTCCGTAGACATTTGTTGTGTATTGCTTGAGTTATGGTCACACTGTCCCTAACAGTTTTTGGTGGTTCTGCTAATCAGCTCCAACCTCATCACTAAGCTTTAAGAAAACACCCGGATGTATTAAATAAATGCAGAATATGGAAGGAATATTCAATGGGGCTGGAAGAAAAATTCTTAGATAGCAAAGCTGGGACAAAATATTGTCAAATGAGGGTCTGTGGTCTAATTAGTCAGGTTAAGGGTCCCTGACATGAGAACATTGTGTGAGCACTGACAAAGACCACTAAAGATCTCCACTAAATTCCGGTTTAAATTGAATATGGGTATATAAATGGGTCGGCTGTAACTCAGTGGGTAGAGCGGCCGTCTCCCAATCGGAAGATCGGAAGGTAGCTGGATCAAACGCCCCCGGGTCTATATGTCGTAGGGTCCTTGAGCAAGACCCTGAAATGGTATAGTTGTATTTGATAAATAAAGGATTTCTTCTTCTGCTAAACATAGTTGGGTATGCCTTACCTCAAAAGGGTCATTTGAGGTAATGAGGGCATTAAAATATGTGATACAACAACTCACACTTTGTTATATAACGTCTCAAAATAAATTACTAAAGAGGCTCAAAGGATCAATCACTTGAATCCTTTAAAATTTAAGGATTCCTATTACCTATAAATAAATGAATCACCCGACTGCCATCGACCTAATATTTTAAGAAAATATGTTCCAGAAGATGGTCAAAACAGACAATACTGTTGGAAATAAGAAATGGATTTGGCAAGAAAAAGATGCAATGGCAGTATTATTCCAAATAAAATATTGATGAAAGAATTCATAAGACATAAGAGAGGCAAATTGATATAAGAGAGTGTTGGAAAGGCCCAGTGGTAAAACAAACCTTCCACATTTATAAAAATGTCACAACATAAGGAAAACAAGCTAAGATGAGGGAGGAAAGCATTACCTAAGATTTCTTGCTCATGTCTTCATTGAAAAAGCCTGATCTAGATGGATATGAGCCAAACTTAGTTTAGGGGTGGACGACCTTCTATCCCGCCGAGATTTTAACTCATGAAGAAACTTCCATTTATCTTCTGGACCAAATAACAGAATCGGCAGTGCGGGCACCATAAGCCACATTCATGGCTCTTCCTCATTGGGGAGGATTTGTCCAGCTCAGCCTGCCAATAGTTTAGCATTTGGGTGATAGGTTTCTGTTGCCATATTTTAAATTCCTCCTCAACTCTCAAAGTCTCAAAGTGTTTGTTTTGTCATTGCAGTCAGAAAACCTGAAAACCTTTTCATTGCTGGCACAATAGCTGTGCCAGAATGGAACATATAAACTCTGAAACGAATGATTATTTTATATATCCTGGTCAATACTTTTTTTATTTATTTTTTTCCAAAAAATGGTTAATAATCTTTTTTTTTTTTATATATTTGGGAATAATTTCAGAGCTCAGTGGGTTGTCTTTAAATATCTTGTTTTACCCAATCCTCCAAAACTAAAAGATGATGAGTTCAGAAATCTAGGGCCAAATTGAAACAATCCAAACATGTGAGAGGCTGAACACAAAAAACGATCATAATAGTGTTACAATTAACTCGCCAGCTAGATTTGTACACGGAATCCAAATCAAAGCTGTCAACATTAACTCTGCATCGTGAAATCTAGAAAACATTTCAATATTATGTCGTGACACCAGTATTCACAACCGATCGATTCCATGCTCAATCTGCTTGACACAGTTTGACCTTACACAGCTTAACAAAAAAGTAATCTGATGTTGACCTTGTGCTATGCAGGCTTAATACTATTTCACAAAACAACCGTGTCTATTGTACTTGCTCAAACTGAACATGTGCACTCAGGGGTATTACATAGACACATACCTCTGTTAAAGTCCAGTTTTGCCACCTGCAGAGCGTAGGCCTCACACTCTTTCTTACTGAAGCTGAAAATGATTACAGGTTGGAAGTTCCTCTCCATGATCATCTTCACGATCTTGAACACACTGGATGGACCTGCAAAAATGAAAAATTTGTAAGAATTCTGATGAAAATTACTACATTCTAAGTGTTTTCTATTATAACGTTTGAAAAATGACACAAACACACCTTTAGTGCCCCCTTTTCGTCCTCTGGGGTCCCATTTGCCGCCTCCACTGCTACCCCCAGAATCCCCTGCGTCTCTCAGCACCTGCATTGCTGTGTTGAAATTGTCCTCTCGGAAGTCTCCCTTAAGAAAAGCAAAGTGCATGCAGATGTTGGGTATCAGGTTTAGCATGTCAAGACTGATCCCAATGGATGCATTCAAAACAAAAATGGCACTCAGACATGCGCGCACCTCTGCCAAGGTGGAATAATCCTTCAAAGTTATTTCTAGATTTAAAAATCGTAAAATAAATCATAATCTAATAGATTTGATTCACAAACTGTAAGAGCACTCAAAAGTGTACACAGAAATGTAAGCTGTAGTTCAGTTTTTCAAGCTCTATTTGTGAATGGAGTACACAAGCTAAAAACATGACAGAGTGGTGCAGTGGGCAGCAATGAGACCTCACTGCAAGAACGTTCCCAGTTCAAATCCACTTCTACCCATTGGGGGCCTTTGTGTTTCTTCCAATGTTTACATGGGTTCCCCCTGGTTGCTCCAGCTTCCTCCCACAGTCCAGAAACATTCATAGGTGAATGGGTGACTATAAATTGCAAATAGGTGTGAATGATAGCATGAGTTGTAATTTGTCTCTATATGTTGGCACTGTAATGAACTGGCAGCTTGTCCAGTGTATCCTGTCTCTCACCCAATGTCAGCTTGGACAGTCTCCAGCCCCCAAGCAGCCCTGAACAGCATAAAGGTTCACAGAAAATGAACGAATGAACCTACAAATGTATATCAATCCAGTAGATGCATATTATAAAACTGCACCACAACACGCAAACCCATCAACAAAAATATATCTATTAATGATTTATGCCACGTTTCAGTTTTTCTCCCCCCCCAAAAATGAGGGGAAATGTCAAAAGTAGCCACCACAATTCTAACTAATGATATGAAAAAGTTATGGATCCTCCTATCCAGATCTGGGTCAAATTTTTAACAGTTTTTTATATGACCTATGTGCTAGGCCTGGCAAAGTTTTGTAGTAATCGGATCACTAGATTTTGCTTAGTTCTGCCAACAGGCAACAAACAAACTGACAACAGATCTGAAAACATAACCTTCTTGGAAGAGGTAAACAGGGTAAAGAGAATCTGAGCTAATGACACCTCATTTCAAGTCTTACACAGAATTAATTACCCAACTGCCGTTTATAACTTGAGCAGAGGTCAACTAGAAGACTTGCATCGGCCAAGAACATTTACAAATATCATGTCAATGCCGTGGTCTGGCCCATTCTGCCGCAGATTGGCCTGACAGGAAGTTGCCAAAGAAAGATTTGTTAAAAAGCAAATAAGATCATGGATTAATTACCATTTTCGGGATAAGCATCAAATCTAATCAACTGTTCGCCTGCCCAGGGTCAAACTTTTGATGAAATCAATTCAAAACATTTTGAGTTACGCTACAAAAAAACTAATAGAATAAACAGATAAGGGAAGGTAAGTGTGTCTCCAAGAAAAAGGACCCCTTGAAGCTAATAGTATAATCAATAACATCCCAACAGATACTCTGGATCTTCTCCAGAATGCATATAGACCAAACAGATCCATAGAGGATACTGTCAGTACTGCAATACACACAGGCCTCAGACTTAAGAAAAGGAACAGCAATATTCCACTCTATCAACATGCTCTCAATCCTTATTGTAACTAGTTCCTGGACTTTCTAATCGGAGTCACTTTGTCACAATGGGGAGCCAAACATCCAGAACATTGACTATAAATACAGGAATCTTGCAGTGCTGTGTGGTGGACCCCATGCTTTTCACCATTCTCCCCCGTGACTGTATGGACTCCATGAACAACTCTAGCATTGTTCAATTTACTGTTGGAGCAATCTTTGGAATGATAACTGTAGGCGATGAGACAAAGCACAGGATTCTTGAAATGTAACAGGACACAGCCTTTCGCTAAATATTAATGAGAAAGGAGATGACTGGTGACCCACAGAGGAGAAAGCAGAATGAAAATCAGTGAGATTGCGTTTTTAGAAAGTGCACATTTGTGACCTCACGTCTAAGGATCTCAAACAATAAAGGCTGGTGAAGAAATCACAGCAACTGCTATACTTCCTGTGTGTGCTGAGGAAAATCGGCAAGGCAAAAAAATCCTCCGAAGCTTCTACAGATCTACGGTCAGAAGCATCCTTTCTTGCTCCATCAGAGAATGGCCTGGCAACTGCACAGCACAAGACCACAAGGGAACAGCCTCTCGAGGTGAAGGAGACAATCTAAAGGACCAGTGTCTTCAGCAAAGGCCACAGCATCAAGTAGAATCGTGACCCCAAACACAGTTTATTCCCACTCCTACCTTCAGGAAGATGTTAGATGAGTGTGAAAACAAGAATTAGACTGAAAAATCATTTCCATCCATATCAGGGCTCTAGATGAGTCTCATCCACTCCAACTACAAACGTTTACCCTCTGACCGAGACAATCTGAAACACTCACCCTATCTGGACCTCATGCACGCACAAACAACAAAATACATATTCATTTACAGACAATGACTTAAAACCTACCTTTAAGCAGACTTTTTCTGCAAATGTATTTAAACATATTTTCTTAATTTTGTTTTGTAATAAGCCTTGTGTTCTCTTATGTCTTGTTTATTTCAGGTCTGGGGTGGATGGGAGAATATGCAGCGTAATAATATAAATGTTCTATGTAAAACCTTTATCTCCCGTGTATGTGACAATAAAGAACTTCGAAATTTAAGTGTAGTTAAGTGTGGTCTTACATTCTCATCAACAACCAGGTGGAGTCCATCGCCCCCTGCCGGGAAGATGTAGTGTTGCAGCGGAGTGGGACGGTACTCGGTGTAGACTACATGGCATGGCTACAGGACACAGAAACATTTCATTGATTGTGTAACAAAGGCCAAAACAACACAAAGTGTCACACTCATCCTTTCATCTAAATGATTTTCACCGCATCATATTACATAGGGAGTTAATGATAAAGTCTCTTAAACTGTATAATTAGAATATCTGCCGGTATTAATATCCCACCTGCTTATGAAGGTGGCAAATCCACTCAGCAAATTGTCTGGCATTGGGGATGGTGGCAGACAGGAAGACGTAGTGCACATTGTCAGGAAGAAGAATGATAGTTTCCTCCCACACCACACCACGCTCTGAAATACACAAAGAACAGTTTGATATTGTTGAACATGATGGTTCTGTCTCTAAGAAAATATTTGTAGTCTTATCAAAATCCCTCGACAAGCTGTAAAAGATAACAAATCTTCTAAACAAAACGAACAGAAATGATCAAATCTAAAAAAATATTCTAAAAAAAATATCAACATTATTGTAAAGCCTTGATGACTGTAATTTAGTAATCAGAATATAAATTGTATTAAGTACAGTAATTCAAGTTATATTTTATTTAAATTAACTTGAGCGTTATATTTAAACTTCAAATTCATTCAGATTCATATACATCAGTTCATGTGAATATTTATTTCTACAGTATTTGCACATGACTTACACACCAGATCTGAAACAGCAATTTTGTTCCATAAAAATACTAGACAGTTCAAGCTGGAAAAAAAGACCTTAAATTGATTGTTTGTGCACCTCAAGAATAAATTTATACATGTGGCAAAATACTTCAAACCACACTGAACGTCAGTCAATAGTGTGTTTGCAGGGTCTCTGTTCTGTACAAACCTGCGTCTCTCATGTAATGGATCTCATCAAAGACAACCCACGCCACTTCCCTCATGATCTCTGAGCCCCGGTACAACATGCTCCTCAGGATCTAGGATAGAAAGAGTTCATCATATCAGACAAAACTGTCTTTAAAAACTTCACCCTCACCCTCTTGAAACTGTCAAGTCTTGCCTCTGTTGTCATGACGAGACAGGAGGCAGTAGGGTTGATGGTGACATCACCAGTCATCAGCCCCACATCCTGGAACTCCTCGTACATTTCCCTGTACTTCTGGTTGGAGAGGGCCTTGATTGGGCTGGTGAAGATCACTCTTTGCTTGTCTCTGAGAGCCAGGGCAATGGCGTATCTAAAATAGGATTGCACCAGATTATAACTGGTTAGATTACTAATCCGATATTGAAACTGTTAAGGTGCAACTGAAACTCAGACAAACGAGTAGCTTTAAGTCACTACTGATGTTACTTTTATTGAAGACACTCACTCAGCACAGACAGTCTTTCCAGCAGAGGTGTGTGCAGACACAAGCACAGACTCATTATTGTCAATACATAAGATGGCCTCACGCTGGAAAGGGTCAAGAACGAATGGGTACTCCTGCAAGACAAGCATAACAAGTTGATTACAAAAACAATAAAAACGAAAAATACAATCATCGAAAATTAATAAAGGCGTATTATACCTTGGCTGCTTTCCCAACTCGTGGTTTCAATGGTTTATACTGATCATTGGCAGGCAGAGCGACCTGTTAGGAAAAGAAATATTTTCTATCAATTTTAATTTTAAAACTGACAAAAGTGCCAAATTAAAGATAGGTCCTTATTATACTTGGTATGAAAATTAAATGAATCTGGCCACCCGGTGGACAACTTGGTGCAATGTCTTACTGTGCTTTTCAGACCAGTCACTCAAATACCGAATGAAAATATCCGAACAGAAATTCAAAACTATTCTGGCCAATGGCGGCTCAATATTGTTGCCACACACCTCACAGCAATAGCGATTTTCTGGTCTTCCTTTTTTTTGTGATCCATCTAAAATTTGCAATGATTTAGTTTTCCTTACCTCATGTGAGCATCCTTCCACCGTCTCGACCTGCTCCACCTTCACTTGAGGCATAAATTCTGCAAGACTTAAGTAAACAAAAGTCATGTTTTGGGTTAGGGTCACCTACATAGAAACTTTAACATATATCAGCAGCATCACAAGAACGATATTTTACTGCAAATCACTAAAAACTCTTTGATTTGACTGACAGAAAGTTAAATCAACACATCTCTGAAATAGCTTTGATAATAAATTATTGCTATAACCTTAATGTGACTGACGCTTATATAACTTCATTAGTTTCAGTCGTGGAATGTATTCCAGAAGCAATGTCTCTATGCAAGATATTTTGGGGTAGAGAACAGACCCATGTCTTAGGACCGTAGCTTCCGGGATGGAGTAAAGGGATGGAGGAGGTCCACTAGTTACTGTGGGGCAAGGGCACGGAGGGATTTGTAGGTGAGGAGGAGGATTTTATACACAGTACGAGACTTGATTACCTGCATGCAAATGAAGGTGGATGAGGGTTGGGCGGATGTGCTTTCAGGGCTTGGTATGGGTTAGAACCCTGGCAGCTAGGTTCGGCACATACTGTCAGTCTAGGGATTTGGTGGGAATCCCAGAAAAGACTACATTGCAATACCTCAGACAGGAGGTGGTGAATGCGTGAATGAGTGTTTCTCAAATTGGTTCAACTCACAATTTAAACTCACAAGTAAGTTGCAGGAAGTACATGCAGATCAGATCATCTGACTTTAATAGCCACTTTGGCTTTATCCAACCAATCCTGAATAACCACTGCCTTATTAAACTGAATTATCACTGAAAAAAAGGCACAAAGATTGAGAAGAAAATGTAATATGTAAGAATACAACATGACCGGGATTGTGATATTTGCATGCTGGAGATAGGGCAGTCCTCCCGACAAATTGTTAGGGGGTTGATTGGCAGGCATGGCAATCAGGCATGTCCATGCAAAAGAATAACACTTTCTCCAAAGCATTATGGACTTAAGCTAGATCTTACACTAGTTCTGCGATGACACACCAGTTTTGGAATGGCCAGATACAAGCACCATCCTAAACCCCAAGAGAAACCTTTGAGTTTCTTTGAGTGAGCAAGTGCAACTTTGTGAATATCCTACACAGACAAGAGACACAGACTGCTATCCTTAATTAGGAGGATTCAATTTCTAGTTAAAGATGATGAGGCTACACTGATTACTCATAGTTTTAAATGATGTACTTCCCAGTTAGGTAAAAAAAAAAGTGTATCGCTTATGTGATTTGTGTTGAATTTATTGTGTTTATTTATTTATTACAGATAGATTACATCTTTTCAGACTTTAAACCTATTTGAACAGCATTTTAATGTAGCTGCTTGAGATTGACAATGTGAATGTAGAATTGCTCAAACAACCTTACAAAATGCTGAACAGTTCAATCTCTAAGTACCAAGAAACAGAAGTGTTGATTTGCATTGGAGAAAATCAAAAAGTACTTCTTTATGAAATACTTAAGATGGCAAAAAAGTACCTGACTACTCCAGTTAATTATTTTAACATTGATTTATGGTTTTGTGTACTGAATGATAGAAACATTAGCAGGTATAAGTAAAACAAAGAATCACACAAGATGAAATGCATGCAACTCATCTCACTTAAGGTCATTAGACGAAACTGCCTCATGCCGAGGTTTCTTCCCAAAATCCATCTCTTCTCCACCGTCACTGTCTGCCTCCCTCTTGACTCGGGCAGATGGACCAACATCCTTGTCTGTGCCATTTTTGCCTACAACTTTGCTGTGAAAGGAAACCAAACAAGGACACAAAGGAACATAACTGTGGCTGTCTGTTATACGCTAACAGTTAGCTAGCAGCTAGACTGTTGCAACTTTGAACCATTCAGTCTCTAATAATTAAGTATGAAATTATACATACTCAAAAACAACAAAACTATTCAAACCTAATAAAACCACAATGTAACGTTATACAACATCGTATATCTTGTGGTTGAGTTAGCTCGCTAACTATCAGGTCCACGTTATGACAATAATGTGAGCATGCAGAGCAACATGATGCGACGTTCACCTGCTGATTGTAACACTATATATTGATCTAAATTATAACAGCTTACCCTATATCTGCTTCCAAGGAAGCGGGTATCTTTTTACTCGTGCTAGTTTGTTGTTCTTCGTCAAACACGCTGAACAGCCCGTCTCCAAAGGCGTCCGCCATATTTCCTAAGGTAAGTTTTCCCACAATACAACACGAGTGCGATACACTGTGACACTTCCGGTACGGCAGCGGCGTTGTCCAAAAGTCTTCCCATCCGAAATGAATTCGGTGAAAAATACACGTTAGCGTTTCAAGTGAACTATTTCTGTTTGACTGACCGAGACGCAGTTAGTCAATATTTCGGTGACATCATGGGGGGAAAGAAGAAGAAGTTGGCGGCGCAAGCGGCCAGTCCAACGGCCCCAGCGACAGAAGCAGCAACGGGAAGGACTAGTGCCGGTGCAGAAGGGAACGGCGTGGCGGAGGAGCCGAGGAAACAGCCACCCAGCAGCAAACTGGCTAAAGCAGCCAAAGACAACAAATCAAAAGGTGTCATAGGTCCAGATACATTGCTTTACCATTCAGATAGTCAGCGAGGATGCGCAGTTGTGGCACAGTTGTTATAAAAAATATTTTGTTGTTGGGCTGAAGGGTTGTATGTGTTATTGGTGCAGCCTCTTATGAATGACATTTCTCTCATTTTTCTGAAACACACTAAAAAGCCCAATATCTGGCTCACCATCCATATTCATTCCCCTCACACAGTTTTGGAATCTAGCAAGGAACATTTTTAGAGGTAGATGATGGCGTTATTTTATCAGTCATTTAATGGAATCTGTGGCTCACGTTTCTGATTTGTATTGCGACCTGAACGTCAAGGGTAAAAACCACGTCAGACATATTTTGAAGGTAGCTGGTAAGATGATTTGTGTCCTTCAGCCGACCTAGATGACCACCTTCCACCTGTATATGGCCAGATCTATACTGAACCGCACAGACCATCTGGTTCGCTCTGAAAATATAACTCAGTTTACAGATTAAGAGTTGTACCTCTTGTCAAGTGCAAGAAAAGTAAATACCCTTTTGAATAACGTATAACACCTCTGCTTAGTGGGCATCTGAATTAACAGTGCTCTAAATGATCTGCAGAGGTTGAATTAGAAGCAACTGCACTTCTGAGGACTCCCTAACCTGTCATTTAGTACTGCTGAATCCTCTTGGCTGGGAGATGATGAAACGTTTACAACGTTAAAACGTTAAAGGATAAGTCCAGTCGCTTCTGATTTAACCAACGAGGATAATCTTGACATATTTGAGACTGCCTACATGCACACTTTTCAAAATAGTGTTTTTAATTTGATTGACTTAAGAGATTGCTTGGCATTTTATGTGTGAAATAGTGTTTTACAGTTGTTGAGGTATTCTTGGGTGGTGTTCTCCTTTCTATTTATTTCTGTCCTGTTTCTTGTGTTGCTTCTGACTGCAAGCCATATTTACCATCTGGGATTGTGAAAAAACTCTATTCTTATTCTATTTATTCCTCTGTTATTCTATTTTTTCCTCTCCTTCAGCACCAAAGACCTACAGTCTAGCAAACACTGCCCAGATTGACACAGCTGGAGTCTCAGACAAGTCGGTTCTCAAAGTAAGTCATATTTTAGCTTTACTGTACACACAATACTGCAAATGTAACCTATCACTAATGTGCCATAAAGTGATTTAGAAACACAGCCCTGTTTAGTTGAGTCTGTAGTTCGTATTATCTGAAAATGACATGTAATGGTTCTCTTAATTCAATATTTCGAAAATAAAAATAGACAACAAAAAGACAAGAACAATATCTTTTCCAGGTAATAAAACTGGTAATATGTCACACAATCCTGTAATCAGCAAGGATCCATGCAGTAATCCTCCTTCTCATGGACTGGTGCAACTTCAGGATGTCTGACCTGTATGGAGTTACTGCTGAGTCTGTGGAGGATGATCACACTGTCACACTCCCTCACTCAACTTGCCACACCGGTTTTCAATGTGGTTTAAACTGGGGTTCATTGTTGGCCAGTACAAAGTACTTATATCCAAAACTTAGTGCACATAAGAGCCACACGGTTAGGTTTTGATATTCTTGCAGATGTAATTTTCAACATAATCTTCATGCTTTTTTAAGGGGTGTGTTAGCTGGGATCAATTGGATAGATGCGTGTTTGTTTCTCTAATTTTTTCAAAAATCAGTCAAAGTGACCAACCCTAACTCGACCTATTGAGTATGATCACACCTGCTACATAGAGATGAACAACCAATTTGAAAACTGAAAATGTTTTCTCAGATGGGACCAACATGAGTTGGTCCCATCTGAGACCAACTGTTGAGCCTGTTGAGTGAGATGTATTCTTTAACAGAAGTGTCTTATCCTCTAAAACATTCTACATGTTGAGAATAATTTGTATTTCACTCACACAGGTAAGTATACAAGCCGACTTGGAGAAAAAGATCATAAAGCTGATTAATGAATTCAGGGAGGAAAATGGAGACAAAGGACCCATATCTGGCAGACTTACAACCAAGAAGTTGCTGGTAAGGAAAAATCCTATCTCTGTTCTGATGTCTTTTTCCATTAATGAGTGATGTATTCCAATTGGTGTGATCTTAATTGCCATGTAGGACCTTTACACAGCTCTGCAGAAGTTCAACTTTAAGAGAGAGCACATTGAGGAGGCAATGAAAAGTAGTGTTCTCTACGGAGGGGATCTCCACTCTGCTCTCGATTGGCTATGCCTCAATCTTAAAGATGGTAACAGAGCATCAGTATACTTTTATATGTCATTGCGGTGTGTCTCTTGAGGTCACCAGACCTCCATTACTGTCACTTTATTCATTTGTTGTCCGTGTATTAGATGAGCTACCTGAAGGTTTTAGCCAGCAGATGCAGGAAGAGAGTCAGAGAAGCAGGCCAAGGTTCCAACCGCCTGCTCAGCAGAACCCTGTAGACCCTAAACCCAGTGTACCCACCACCACTCGTAAAATCCCCACCGAGGTTTGTGTGCATATTAACAACTGTGTGTTGGCTGGACAGGTGTATAATGTCACACTGAATTGAACCTGACAAGGTATTTCAGCAGGCCACAGAAAAGGATGAGGCTACGAGCATGAAGGATTGGATCTTAAGATATGCTGAGCAGAGCAGTGAAGATTCAGAAGAGGAGGAGGAGGAAGAAGAGAAAGGAGGGATGAAAACAAACATGCCTGAACTGGACGAAAAGTTTGATCCAGTAAGAAAAGCTTGTTCTTGTTCACTTTATTGCAGAGTGTTGGATAATTTATGTTTTTATACACATGATACAAATGAGACAGGGGGGTTGTGTCAATCGTGTACCTCTTATCAAGACTGTGAATCAGTATGTTCCCTTTATTAACACTCTATTGCCTTTTCTGTTACTGGAAGGCAACATAAAAAGTTTGTAACCGTATTATTGCTTATTCTGTAGAATGACCAGTATTTGGTCCTCACTGCTAAACTTTACGACACAAAAGAAATGGCAGTATCTTCCAAGACAAAGGGAGACAAGGCAGGCCAGAGGATGGCACAAGACATAATTCGCATCATACAGCAAGGTCAGCATTCTTTATTCTCACATGTAAAGATGACACATTTCTTCTCCCTCGTTTCTTGACCCACATAGAAAAACTGTATTTTCTGCCTCTAGAAATGAAGCAACTGGAGTCACACCCCGTGTTCAATCCAGCTATAAAAGTAGTAGACGCTCCTCAGAAGGAAAAGAAAGTAGTTTCTGTCCGCGAGGATAAAGAGGACCTCGGATTCAAGATATTCGAACAAGCTGAAAGGGACCCTCCAGCAGAGAAAGGTTTAAACGCATAACATCTCAACCATGTTCCATTTATTTACCAAGTGACTTAAATTTAATTAAATAAAAAAATTAATTTGAGATTAGAAATTTTAAAAGTGTTGATGGTCAATATGAAACCTAACATATGGTAAAGCGGTCAGCCACTTTTTGGAAGGTTAGTGGTTTCGATCCCTGGCCCTTGCAGTGTGTACGTCAGAGTGTGCTTTAGTAAGATACTGAACCCCAAGTTGCTCCTGATGGCTCTTCCATTTGTGTGTGAACGATTAGGTGAATGGTTATCACTCCCGATGAGCAGGTAGCACCTTGCATGGTAGTCTCCGCCACCGCTGACCACATGAGTATGTGATGGGTGAATGCTGACTCATGTTAATGTAGAGGGCTTTGGGTGGTCAAGCTGACCAGAAAGGCTCTATAGAGGTGCAATCCATTCAGCATTGACATTGGCCTCATCTTTATGGCTGATCAGCTAAACCTGGATTGACTCTTAATAGACTGGTGACAGACACGTATTTGCAACATTTATGGTGTTTTCTGTCCTATTTAAGTAATTTGTTGATCAACTTTACAACTTTTGCGTATTTTATAAGAATTAGGAAAAAGAGTGATAACTATTGTAATTTTGCTTGTGATTTAACTCTACACCTGGTGGCCATATTCTTTATTCTATTTTGTAGGAAATGGTAAAATATAATTTCCCCAAATGTTCAAAAAGAAAAGTTCATAATTAAAAAACTTAAATACACCTTTTTCCGGATGATTTTTTTTCTCCATTTTTCTTTGCAGTCGTGAAAAAGAATGAACCAAAGGACATTCCAAAGGACATTCGTAGTTTTGACTACACGGCTCGTAGTTGGACGGGAAAGTCTCCCAAGCAGTTTCTCATTGACTGGGTCCGAAAGAACCTGCCCAAGAGTCCACCACCAGCTTTTCACAAGGTTGCTGCTGGTAAATACTGGAAATGCAAGTAAGTCTTTGTGTGCATCTCTATGTCTCTAGTCACAAGTTTGTGAACTAAACTCTGTGGAGTTGATTGATTGATTGATTGATTGATTGATTGATTAGTAAAGAGAAAAAAATATTAGGTCATCTAAATGTTCTAAAAATCAATTTAAGCTCACACGACACAAAT